>JAJOOI010009430.1:0-25395 GCA_029582585.1 Solanum bukasovii | reverse complement strand
CCCCCCCCCCCCCCCCCCCATGTTCCTATTTCTCATCTTTGTCTCCTTTTTTGGTAAGTTGTTTGTAATTGGGTTGATTATCACCGAAAGTTCTTGAACATGAATGTGTGAATTAAAATCAGACTTTCTGAATTGTGGTGATGTTATTGTTGTTGTTTGGGTTGTTAACTTAAAAATGGAGCGAAGGGGTAGTTACTTGTTTTTTTATAATTCCTTGAAAAGGTGGTGCCTGTAACATGTTCGATAAAATGCCTGAGTGAACTTTATTTTTCTGAATTTGTTTTTTTCTGCACAATCGTGAAGTCTAATCCCACGATCATGATGAGATAAATATCTATTTCCCATGATCGCGACATCTCATTTCGTGATCACGATGAATTAAATTGGTGAACCATCATGATTGGGAGGAACAATGTCGTGATCACGATGAATATTTCACGAGGCAACAGAAACTACCAAAAACAATAGCTATGCCCCCTTCCTTAATTCCCTTTTTACTGATTTTTTTGGCCTAATTTCATGCTAATAATACTTTGTTTTTTGTGCCTATAAACTCGTCTAATGTGTTTGCATCTTTTATAGGTACTTTATTCATAAAAAATGATAGCAAATGCTAACCAAATTGAGCAACAAGTGGAGGAAAATATTGTTGGGGATGATTACTATGACCAAGAGCGATTTGTGTCAGCCAAGTGCCACCAATTGAATGACCGCCTCCTAGAAAACAATATTACAAAGGAGAGGGACATTCTCTTGGACAACCTTCAAGATCACATGCCCGATCTTTATGGGCAGTTGGAAACTAGTGGGTGGATGTGTTTTGTTGCTGAGCCTATCTAGTCTAACCACACTTGGGTGAGCAAATTTTATGCCAACAACACCGAGACTAATATTTTCGATGCCTTGGTAGTCATGGCACAGGGAAAACATGTGTATTTTGACCCCATCCAGATCAATGCTTATAACTGTGGACTTTCCGATGCCGATAATGATGTGCAAGGCAAAAGCAAGGTGAGAGGTCCGGAGAAATTTGTTAGGCACCTACATGATGGCCATAGGCCACTGATGTGATGCTAAAAATATATATTTTAATCATTATTTGACTCACATTTATTATTTGTATTTTTCCTTTTTGAGCATGAATTTTATAGATTGTTCTTAATAGTATATTTTGTTTGTAGGAGTAAATTGGTGTAAAGTTGAAGAAGTTTGGAGATAAAATGAATTAAAGATGGAAGATTATAGAAGGAAAAAAGCAAATAATTTAATGGATTAAATAAAATAAAATAATATATTTTATATAAAAGTGCATATTGAAGAGTCAAATTGAATTGCAGTATAACTATTGCCGCGTGGTAGCAATTAAAGGCAATACAACACAAATTCTTGAGGCGACACAATTCAAGTTGGTTTTGGTTTCTCAATTTGTTTAGGACTCAGTTATTTTATTTAGGGGTTTTTACCTTTATAAATAGCCCATGAGAATAATTATTAAGAAAGCGTCATACTTTGTAAAGAAAAGTTGTCAATACTTTTTAGGGTTTTTTTGGGGCTGCGAGGTAATTGTTGAACATCGATTGTTTTGAATTAATGTTTGTTATCGCTGAAATTAATTTTGTATTCTTGTCTTGGTATTTCATGCTTGATCACCATAGAAGTAAATATATTTTCTATTCTTGAACTCGGTAGACGAAGAGATAGATAAACCACATAATACAAAAGCTTGATCTTTATTACATATTACTTGATTAGATTCGTGTTTAGGATTGACACCTGGATGAACATCAAGCTTGGTTACGAAACATGTTGAAATTTAAATGCTCAACAATTAGGCATGTATGTCTCCACTCAACAATGTAGTTAGAAAGTCAATTGGAGTAGGAGATTAGAGGTCGAGAGACCATGATCATAAAATCAACCTTGTAAATCAATAATTTGATAATCGTAGTTAATTCTTGCATGAGATGTGATACATAAATTGTAACACCCCGTATCTGAAAAAGGGAAAAGGATCAGATTTTGGGAAGTTGTGGGTGCCAGCCACGGAGGCCAACCATGACCTGTGGGTAGAACCACAGACCGTGGGCCTAGTCCGTGGACTGGGCACCCAAGTTTATCCAGAGGTCAAGGAACCACGGCCCGACCAACGGACCGTCGGCCAAACCACGGTCCGTGGTCCAAGGTCCTTGGTCTAAGACCCCAAAAGTTGGGTTTCAGACCACCAATGACAGACGTTTAGGATGGTCCGTCGTCTTGACCAAGGTCCGTCATTAGGGTCTTGTGGTTCAACAACTGACAATTATTATAAGGGCAGTAGAGTCTTTTTCTAATTATTTTATATTGATACTACACCATTTTGCCTAAGTCTAGGACCCCTATATAAGTCATTTTAACCCCTAAATTGACTCATTAAGATCATTCTCTCAAACTCACCAAAAGAATTAGGTTTCTCTCCAAAATAATTCTCTTTCTAGAAAGTTGAAGAAGAAGGAAGAGTTGAAGCTAGGGTCAAGGTCAAGTCTCCAAGCCTCAAGAATTTGTGGGCTTTGTAATCAAGGTATGATGGCTTTTCATCTATGGAATCCTTTCTTCAATGGAGTCTCCATGTTTCCCCAATGGAGAAGATGAAATTCCCCAATTTGAGTTAGGGTTTCTTCTAATGTTGTGGGTATTGATAAATGTTGATCCAACTTAGTGGATTATGATTGTTTATGATTGAATTGATAGTAATACATATTTTTAGGATGAAATTACATGTACCCATGCCTAGCCCATGTCTAGAATAATGAAATTGATGTAATATGAGTTTTATGCCATGAAAGGAAAATTTGTGGGTTTAGATGTATTCAATCTAGGATTGATGAGATACATTAAAATTGAAGCTTATACGATGAATCATGATTAGATTTCTTTGAGATTGAAGCCCATGAGATGATTATGATATTGAGTTGCTTAAGATTGAGTATATAGAATGACTATGCGATATAAGGCTTTGAGAGTAAAGCTTATGTTGTCAATTGTTGACTATTGATGTAATTGTTGTGGAAGGAATAGTTCCCACATATATGGCTTATGTTATTAATGTGAAAGGTTTCCTCACATTGAATGATTCTAGGTTGAAAGGATTGCTCACCTAAAATAAATCTAATGTTAATGACTAAGATATTGACGAGGCTAGAGGCGATTACCATTGACCTCCAAATGATATGGATATGAGGGTAGGATGAAGAGGCGATTAGCCTTATTACTTAAAAGTTGAACAAGAGGCGACTCCCCATATTCTTAAGATATGATTGGACAAGAGGCGAATACCCATGATCCATATGTTAAGGTGGACTAGAGGCGAGTACCCATGATCCACATAAGGACTAGAGGCAACTACCCATGTTCCTTAGTAGTAAGGCAAAGAGGCGATTCCCCATGGCTATAAAAGATGAGCTAGAATATGTATGGTGAATGGTGAGCTTGGATTGTTGCTTGAGTTGCCTTCCATGATATTCTTGACTAGAGGTGGATGACCCAAGTCCTTACTAAGGATAAGTTAAGGTTACTTCAAGAAGTATTCCTCCTATGTTATGATGATTTATGTGCATTGATTATGCTTTTGACTTATGTTGTTATCTCTTATGCTTATTATGTTTATGTTAGCTATCATATTTAGTACATGTTTGTACTAACTCATACTCTTGCTTACATTTCTTATCCAAATGTAGGGTTCGGCGATATGAATTCTTATCCCCGTGGTTAGGATCTTAGTAGGGCAAGACTTGAAGATTGGTGAGTCATCATAGCATTCGAGGATATGGCCACCATTTCTCTTATGTCCTTTCATTTCATGTTTTGAACGCTATTGTATGGGCTGTGTCCTAATTTATTCATGTTTTAGATGGTTTGAGACAAGTGTAATAAACTTCCGCCTTTCGATATAAAACTTTGATGTTGGTTGAAAAATGTTTTCAATTTCTGCTTATTTCTATTATCTTATGTTATGAAAGCTAAGTGACTTATATGAGGTCTCTCGGGGTCTTGTATGCCATGTTACGCCTAGGGGATACCCCTGAGTCCTGACATGAAACATATGTATGCTGCAACCCTGGAATTTTCCAAACATTGTAAGTAATTTTATTATTTTATTCTTGCGTTCTTAATAGTTAAATATAAAGTAAACTCTTTTGGCACCCCTGAAAAAATAATTAGACTAGTATAATTTAGTAAAAAATAGTTAATCGACAAGTCCTTTGAGTTCGATAATCCATGTAACACTCTGGAAAATGGTAGGTTAATCTAGAGCCTAAACGTGATTATGAACGTCAAGTACGAGGGTTATTTGGGTCAAGACCAAAGGGGCAAGTGCAAGGCAAAGGGGCCAAACCAAGGCCAAAGTCTAAGGCTTACCCCTAGCTTGTAGCTACTTCCCCACCTTCACGAGTGGGACCACGAGTCGTGGTCCTCACTTTGGCTCGTGAAGGCAGCTCGTGGTCTTGCCTTAGCCTTGAAAGTGTGGCCACCATTTTCCCTAGCTACTGCCTCAACTTCCACGGCCATCACCACGGCCCGTAGTTATGACCACGACCATGGGAGGTGCTCGTGGAGTTGCCTTAGACAATGACCAAAGGGCCCCAAGTGGCGAGGTTACTGCCTCAAGGACCATGAGAGGGACCACGACTCGTGGTCTTCACCACGGGTCGTGAATCCCCTCGTGGTGATGCCTTGGGCTTGAAAGTCTCATGCCACCTTAGAGGGGCTACTGCCGCAAACCTTCATGGACAGGACCACGATTCGTGGTCCTCACCACGGCTCGTGAAGGTGCTCGTGGTACTTGGGCGTGGACCTTAAATGAGGGACAATTGGGTCGTTTTCTTTTTAGTCCAATTAAAGTGGGGATGCTTTGGGTATTTTTAGGGGAAGTTTATATATTGTTTTTAGGTCAAATTTCACAAGACTTGGTCATTATTCACAAACACCCAATTGAAATAAAAAACTCCCTCCTCTCTCAATATTTCTCTCACTAGAATTCCTCCATTGAAGAACAACAAGAACTTGAAGAATACGGCACAAGAATCAATCTTCTCAACTCCAATTAGTGGGTAAAGCTTCAATTAAGGTATGGGAGTCTTGGTTCATGGAACACTTTTCTCCATGAAGCCCTTCAACTCTTAATTTCGAATTTGGTAGATTCTTCCAAAACTAGGGTTTTCAATCTAGCCATGGGTTCTTCCTAAAGCTGATTTCATTGGGTTAATTGTCTTATATTATGGATGATTTGATGTTTAATGGTGATTTTTATAGTAAAACTCCCCATGAACCCATGAATTACCCCATGACCCCAATTTCATGAATTGTGATGGGTGTATTGATGCAAAGTGAATACTATGAATTGTGTCTATGATATTTTAGTTATTGAATCTTGTTTTATTCATGCCTAGTGTAGTAATTCTAGGTGTAATTGTGAAACATGATTCATGACCCTTGAAGGGGTAAGTTGCTATGGTTTGTACATGTTGATGAAAGATGTGTATGAACTTATGATTCACTTAGAAAGTGAAGATCCTATGACTATTGTGTAAATTGAGGTATTGTTGAAAGGACATTCTTCCCTTACCCTTACACATGATTATGTATGGATTGTATAGGATGATGATAATGTTGTTGTGTTGATTGAAAGGCTATTCTCATGAAACACTATGAACAATAATGTGAAAGGCTTACTCACATGTTAATGATTGATTATAAGGTTGAAAGTACATTCTCACTTAATTGAATCTATGAGCTATTTTATGAGTTGTTTTGAATGAAGGGCAAAGTATTCCTTCACACATGTAAATGCAATTCAAGACTAATTATGTATAATTTGGGAAATAATGCTTAGCACCGAGTGGATATGGTCAATAAGGTAGAGGCCCTCCTGTCAATACAATAGGCCGGGTCATTTAGAAATTCTCATGAGATGGGAACTCTTCCACCAATACAAAAGGTTGGGTTTCTAGAAACAATCTCCGTATCCCATAACTATGTGCCCACATAGTTCTTTAGCTAGTGGATCCACCTAAAATCTAATACATTTAGTTCTACCTTAGGCAAGTAGGACAGCTTCTTTTGGTGTGGGGTTACATGATACCGGATTCCATGTCGCTCACATGGTCTATGTCGGTTATGGCTAATATTCCTTATATGACAAGATAATGAATATGATACAAACTATACTTATGACTTCTTGGTGAGTTTACTTAGTAGGAGTAGGGGTATGGGACTTCACTATTACATTGCACAAGTGGACTTAGTAAGGGGTTATGTGATAGTTTTCTTTATGCTATGATGAGACATGAATGTATGCATGCATGTTGAATGGATAGTTGCTATGAATGACTTTCCTTATGTTCAAGTAATGTACATGACTATTTCCTTATTTATGACTATTGATTATGATGAGGTCTAAAGGTGATATGTATGACTAAGGTAGCTTCAAAGGAGTAATTGGTAAGGTTAGTATTATGGGATACCAACCATACATCTTATTCCTTAGAGTTGCTAAGGTAATGTTTTCACTATCTATTAAGGATTGATATGATTATTGAATTGTGGTTTACATTGAAAGTGCATGTTGACTTCCAAACTTGACAAATGCAGACTTTTTAACAAAAATGTCCTTTTTTTTTTTTATCATATTTCAAGGATTTTATGCATGCTTCCATACTTAGTACTATATGTTCTAACCCATTTCTCCTACATTTACTATGAGTGTAGGTTCCGATCGTTGAGACGTACTTCCACTTCCTTTAAGTGAAGCTTGACTATTCCCTAGGCTTGGTGAGTCCTCAAGTTCGAGGACAAGTTGTTATTGCTTCTAGTTTCTATCTGTACTTTCTATATTCAAGACTATTGATGTAAAGGGCTATGTCCCTAAGTTTTAGATGGTGACTGAGACATGGTCTAGACTTTTATGATTTCCTTTTATGAAAAAGAAGTTGAACTACGATTGTAAAAGTTTTAAATTTTCCGCATCATTCCTATGGATTTTTGTGTATGATTATTGATGAGCCCACAAATTGGACTCATTTAGGGCTTTATTCTGATAGAAATAGTGTCCTCGAATGCTTGTTTTGTCTAAATACCTGATGAAAACTCTTAAGTTTCAGGTATTTGAATTTTTAGTTGAAGCATGGACGCTTAGGCGCAAAAAGGAACAAAAAGGCTGAAAAGAACGAAGAAGCTGAAGCCTGAGCTCCACCAAGTACACTCGGTGAGTCGCCAAGGGGACAGATTCCGCCCTTTGTTCCAGTACGCGAATCCCTGAAGGAAGAGGATCAAAAAGGCGATGATAGGAAGCAGTCGGCGCTTCGCCGAATAGTTCCGTGAAGTAGTACTATTCCGCTCAATGATCCAGACGTGAAAATGCTGAAGGAAAGCACTAAACGGCGATAAGACAGAAGAAGGGCGAGTCGCCGAGTCAATCAGCGAACTCGACTAACTACGCCAAATTATCTTCCAGCACAAATTTCTGATGGCTATAAATACTAAACTCTTTTATTATTTTTAGGGAGAAACTTTTATTATTGTAATTTTCAGATTAGAATAGTACTTTTTTAGATATTTTTTCTCTTAAGTTTGGAGAGGGTTTTTGGGAGACTTGAAGAAAGAAGGGTTTCATCTTCCCCAAGTTGGAAGTGGGTCTTCTCCATTCTTCTTCCTTTGCTTATATCAAGGTTTAACTTCTTATACACATTTAATTTTAGTATCATGTTAGGTGTATTTTGTTATTTCTTGTGTGGCTAAAAACCCCCATTCTTGGGGTGTGATTTAGCAAATATGGGTTGATATTCTTGTTGGGTTTTGCTTACTGATAGGTTAGATGTATTGTAATGGTGATTTCACCTAGTGGTTGTGGTTTAATCTAATTGGTTTGTAGTTGCAAATACAAATCTACCCATGTGTTTTCGGCTTGCCCAATAGGGAGGTCGCAAAACCAAGACCACTAGACTGATGGCCTAAAGAGTGGGTCGACATGAGGTTCATCCCGAGAGGGTGAACCCTAGTCCCATATCCTAACATTCAGCTCGAGGGAGTGAATGGGGTAAGGCGTAGGCTGGTCTTCATGCGGCAAATGGGTGTCCGAGAGGAACCCATTTGAAACGGGTTAATTTGCCCGAGAGGGAACTTATTTCCATCTAAAGCTTAGCCTAGTCACTATTATCTTGCAAATTTCCTATCGAAAGCATGTACCCAACGATTTATCTCAACTTGTATTGCGGTCACACCCAAGAACATTTCCCCATACTTGATTTTCTTCTTAATCTTTGATGTTTTTAACTACTTGTGACAAAAACCCCATTTGATATTTGACACTTTCGTGTCACCCCTTTTAATTTACTTTGTTTTTACTCGTTAATATCTTTAGCTATGACTAGTTAGAGATAAATTTTATTTCTCTATTAATTCTCTAAATCATTCCCCTTGGGACGACCCCAACCCTTGGTTAGGTTATTATACTATTTCACGATCGTAGACACATTGAATTGGAAGCTTGTGTCATTTATTATGGCAAACATCAAAATGGCGCCGCTGCCGGGGAGTGGTGTTATTTGAAAAATTTTAGTTTAATAGAATTGTCATTCTTAGTAGTAGTAGTTTACTCACCTAATTTTTAGTTTTGTTTTGTTAATTGTTCAAAAATTTCAAAAAGCATGAGTGTTAATAGGAGTAACGGGAGCCAGGTGGGCCATCAGGATGACATCGACAACCTCCATGATGTCTAAGAGCCCAATATCAATGATCTGCATCTCATGGGAGGTGTTGGAGCTATCTGTCTATCTCCAGCAGAGGGAAACGTAGTATTCCACATAACAAGCACCATGTTGCAACTTTTGCAACTAATGGGACTTTTTAGCGGATTAGCTCATGAAGATCCACACGAGCATCTTCGGAACTTCGTAGATGTGTGTGGACCATTCTTATTCAAAAACATCTCTCAGGAATCAGTTCGATTGAGGTTATTTTCTTTCTCATTAATGGGTGAGGCGTGCAAGTGGTTAGCCAAGTTGCCACGTAACTCAATCACTTCGTGGGAGGAGTTGGTGACTGCATTCAATGTGCAATTTTTCCCTTCCTCAAAAATGATGACTATACTGGATAGCATCCAAAGATTCAAGCGTCTGAATGGAGAACCTTTGCACGAAACCTGGCTACGATTTAAAAAATTGGTGCAACAATGCCCAACCTATGGCCTTCCTGACAATGTGCTCCTTCAATACTTCTACCGGAGCCTAGACTCGGTAAGCAAGGGTGTCGCTGATCAACTCTCACCCGGAGGCTTAATGCAACAGTCATACGCAGTAGCAGGCCAGCTTTTGGATGGCATGACAACCATCAGCAGTGCATGGTACACTCGCGAGGATCAAGTCGCCCCTGTCACCATCCAGCTATCTAAGGAGCAGATTGAAAAGGACCATGAGAGAGACCAAAGCATGGCCAAGATCATGATGCAGCTTGATATTTTATCCAAAAATGTCATGGGGGCTGGTGTCAACGTTGTGGGGGTCGGAGGTGTGAACCCTGAGGAAATGAAGTTTGAAGCCATGTATGACGAAGAAGTAAATTTTCTAGCTAACCAAGGCGGGGGCTATCGTTCAAACTACCCAAGGCAGGGTGGTAATCAAGGTTGGGCTAGAGACGAAAAGGAATCCAAATTGGAAGGATGGCGAAAAAGACAGATATGTGCCTCCTCACGAGCGACAAAAACCCAAGGATTCGGAAGGTGGTAGATCTGAGGATATGCTCTAACGTATCCTAAACAAAATTGAAGGGTCGGACAAAATGCTAAAAGGCATGAAAGAAGATTTGTCTACCCTCACTCAGACGGTCACCTCTCATTCAGTTTCAATCAAGCAGTTAGAGACCCAAATGGGTCATATATCATCTCATCTCAACCCAAGACAGCATGGGGGTTTGCCTAGTGATACTACGGCTAACCCCAAGAGTGAGGTTTGAAGGTTAACTTGCGTCGTGCCACGGCGTTAACTAAGGCACTGTTTGGGAGGCAACCCAAAACCCTTTATTGCTTTGTTTTGCTTTAAGAAAATAATGGTGTGTTGTTTGTATAGGTTGAAACGAGGGAGGTAATTGAAATAGGATATGGAGGCAAGCAACAGGTTCAGTTGGTGGATCGCTGAAAAGATAGGAGAACACGATTTTTAGCTGGCTAACACAAGGCATTGTTAGCCTAAACCTTGTACAACTCGGCGGTATAGAGAAGCTAGTGGCGCATCGCCGACCATGTCGGCGATTGCGATGTAGACCGCCATTGGAATCTTCACAGGAGCGGCAAATCCTGTGACATTTGGCGAACTAACTAGACACTTGGCGCTTCGCCGAATGAATGGGCGAACTTGACTTCGCTGAACGGGAGGGAACTGGACGGTTTTTGCAAGCCACAGGTTTAAAAGTCATATTTCACTCATTTTCTCTCATTTCTACATCCTACCAAATTCACACCTGCACTCTAGTTTTGTATTTCTTGCACTTTTGGAATATTGTGGCTCATTGATTTGTGTGCGGATTTGAATTGCATTGCTACCTAGCACTTCATTAGCATCTATTCAGCATCAAAGGTTGGTAGTCTGAACCTCGCATTTTAAAATATTAAAATTGTACTCATTTGCATAATGATGAAATTGTTAAACCTCTGCTGAGTCTCTGAGTTACTGGGATTACACATATTTTCGATTATGATTTGGTACCTAGTGCATTATTCGTGGAGTTCCCACTTAGCTACACTTCGAGTTGAATTATTACGTGGTGGGAATAGAAGTTTCTATGTGTCTTCATTGAAATTGAGTTATATACGCGTAAGCTACATTATCTGGGGTTTCTAGGTGAGATTCGAAAGGCTGGGTTGATAATGGACACGTTGAGCTGATAGGCGAGGTGAACAAATTCCGCCGAACTACTTAGTGGTTCACCTAACAGCCCCATTTAGCTCTTACCTGCTCATTTTATGTACTGATTGACCTGGGACTCTCGGTGGTCAGTTTGGTTCTCATAATACACTCGGCAACTCGCCGAAAAAGCCTTTGTTCGCCCTTTGCTTGTGCCCTTGTGTCATTTGTACATCAATTTCAACGATTAGCCTAACAGCTTAGCTGAGAAATTCCACACTCAGAAACACCCTTTTTCTCTTAGTTGAATTACTATTTAACTTATCCTCGAAGTTTTTACAGAAATGGCCAGACCAAAAGTCACAAGGAGAGATGATCCACCCAGGCACATAAGAGCACGAGAATTTAGACACGAGGAAAAGAGAGCAGAGCTATCCAGACAAATAAAGTACACCAAGGAAGCTAGGGAAAAGAGACGAATTCCCTTCGATCTTAATGTGCGCCCATGTGATCGAAGTTTAGTTAATGTAATACATGCCTTCAGAGTAGCTCATGAGATAGTTCAAATGATTGCAACAAATCTTGTTGCAGAGGCTAAAAAAAAACAATGGGGACCAAAATAACAATGCTCCAAAGATCGTTGTTTTACTTCAGGAAGATGCATCGGGCACTAATAATCGGCAGATAGGGAGACTGCATAGACAGGACCCTTCTTTATCCCTTTTCCTTGTCTTATCTTTCTTCAGCGTTGGATATTGTTACTATTCGCATTTTAGGACAAACGTTTTATTTGTGGTGGGGTGAGGCCCACACCTTTTGTGTTGACATTCATGTTTTGTTCTGTATATATTTGGGCTATTCTGTTTTTAAATTATTTTCTTTCTACTTTTTGTGGATGTTTGAGCTCATGGCTCCCTTTTGCTTTTAATTGAAAATGATTTTGACCCTTCCAAAAAATTTTGAATTTTTCGCACATTTTTGCCACCCCTCGTAAGATGAATGTGGTTGTTCTTCCGCAAAAAATTGAGTCTCGGTTTTGATCAATACCGATGACTTGAATAGTGCTCTCAATTGAACGAACATGAATGTACAGCTACGATGAGGCCAAATGAAGTTGCATAAGCAATATGTGAACTCTTTGCATCTCGTTGTGATTAGTCATTTATCAAATTGATTCTCTTGTGATGACCGCTGCACACTAGCGAACATGTGTAGTCTTGTTTGACTGAAGTATCGATGCCTTGTGTGTTTAGCTTACTTTGAACCATGCATGAATAAACCTAGAATTTTCCCCGTTAGTCTGATTGATTTAGAAAGGTGTACTCTGGAAATGATCTTAGGCAACTTTAAAGAGTATAAGCCAAATTTGACATATACCTCTTTTGTGGCCTACCCGTGAGCGTGTGAAACTCTTTTTAACATCCCTTGAACCTTACTTTTTTTTTCTTTGGAAGAACCTTGATGTACCCTAGACCTTACTTGACCCACTACCTATAATCCTCTTGATTTGTGGTTTAGTGAATAGACAACTTAGGCTGTGTGGTGAAAAGAAAAATGAGAAGTCAAGAAGTGTTATAAGAATTCTCCCTTAACCCATGGTGCTGCGGAACAATGGAACCCTCCATATAAAAAATTTAAAAACAAAGAAAAAAAAGAAAAGAAATTTGTAGAATAAAGTACAGAAGAAATTGGGGTTCCAAGCAATTCATGGAGAGTGAATAAAAGGATGACTTAAGAGCACTAGAAAAAGAAGTGATAAAGGAAAATAAGGGAATGCCTTGAGAATACCACATCTCACGAGGAAAAAGTCACTGAGCCTAAATGGCCATACCTTTTCACTCATCCCCATTATAAGCCTTAGAAAGACCTTTTTGATCTTGAGTAAGCCGGATCGAAAGTCGATTGGAAAATAAGGGCAAACCTATGGGTGAAAACATGCATTGTGTTCCTCTTTTTGAGTGTGAGCGTTGTATCTGATTCCAGATTTTAAATTGACTAACATCTCCATGTGAACATGGAATCATTCTTTACGTGAGGGCATTTAGATATTTTTTGTTGAGCTGGAACTTGCACAAGAAGCAAGTATTGCGAGCTTGAGAATCTTTGAAAATGGTGTGTCACGACTTGAATCTTTGAGTACACAATTGATCCTAGCACAAGTAAATTGAGTCTTGTTGTGTACATTCATGATGTAGTCTTGTGTAGCACTGTTTGAGACACCCTTTTTGAACGGCTGAACTTGAGTTTGCTTGAGACAAGCAAAAGTTTAAGTTGGGGGTGTTGATGAGTCCACAAATTGGACTCATTTAGGGATTTATTCTTATAGAAATAGTGTCCTCGAATGCTTGTTTTGTCCTGATGAAAACTCTTAAGTTTCAGGTATTTGAAGTTTTAGTGGAAGCATGGACACTTAGGCACAAAAAGGAACAAAAAGGCTGAAAAGAACGAAGAAGTTGAAGTCTGAGCTCCGCCAAGTACACTCGGTGAGTCGCCAAGGGGACAAATTCCGCCCTTTGTTCCAGTACGCGAAGCCCTGAAGGAAGAGGATAAAAAAGGCGATGAAAGGAAGCAGTCGGTGCTTCGCCAAATAGTTCCGCGAAGCAGTACTATTCTGCCCAATGGTCCAGATGTGAAAATGCTGAAGGAAAGCACGAAACGGCGATGAGACAGAAGAAGGGCGAGTCGCCGAGTCAATCGGCGAACTCAACTAACTGCGCCGAATTATCTTCCAGCATAAATTTTTTATGGCTATAAGTACTAAACTCTTTATTATTTTTATAGAGAGATGATTATTATTGTAATTTTCAGAATAGAATAGTACTTTTTAGATATTTTTTCTCTCAAGTTTGGAAAGGGTTTTTGGGAGACATGAAGAAAGAAGGATTTCATCTTCCCCAAGTTGGAAGTGGGTCTTCTTTACTCTTCTTCCTTTGCTTATATCAAGGTTTAATTTCTTATACCCATTTGATTTTAGTATCATGTTAGGTGTATTTTGTTATTTCTTGTGTGGCTAAAAACCCCCATTCTTGGGGTGTGATTTAGCAAATATGGGTTGATATTCTTGTTGGGTTTTGCTTGTTGATAGGTTAGATGTATTTTAATGGTGATTTCACCTAGTGGTTGTGGTTTAATCTAATGGGTTTGTAGTTGCAAATACAAATCTACCCATGTGTTTTCGGCTTGCCCGAGAGAGAGGCCGTGAAACTAAGACCACTAGACTGATGTCCTAAGGAATGGGTCGATAAGAGGTTCAGCCCGAGAGGGTGATCCCTAGTCCCATATCCTAACATTTAGCGAGAGAGAGTTAATGGGGTAAGGCGTAGGCTGGTCTTCATGCGGCAAATGGGTGTCCGAGAGGAACCCATTTGAAACCAGGTAAGTTGCCCGAGAGGGAACTTATTTCCATCTAAAGCTTAGCCTAGTCACTATTATCTTGCAAATTTCCTATCGAAAGCATGTACCCAACGATTTATCTCAACTTTTATTGCGGCCACACCCCAAGAACCTTTCCCCATACTTGATTTTCTTGTTAATTTTTGTTGTTTTTAACTACTTGTGACAAAACCCCCATTTGATATTTGACACTTTCGTGTCACCCCCTTTAATTTACTATGTTTTTACTCGTTAATATCTTTAGTTACGACTAGTTAGAGCTAAATTTTATTTCTCTATTAATTCTCAAAACCACTCCCTTGGGACAACCCCAACCCTTGGTTGGGTTATTATACTATTGCACGATCGTTGACGCATTGAATTGGAAGCTTGTGTCATTGATTACGGCAAACATCAGTAATCACCTCTAGTCACACATACTAATGAATTATAAGGACAAGGGGAGTCTCCACAAGTCATGCAAATCAATGAATCATATGTATTCGCCTCCGTGTTCATTATTTGTGGAATATAGGTATTCGCCTCCATATTCATTATTAGTGGAATATAGGTAATCGCCTCCATATTCATTATTAGTGGAATATAGGTGAGCCTCCATATTCATTTTAATGTGTAATGTAGGTATTCGCCTCCACATCTCCATGATCATACTAAAGGCTAATGGGTATTCACCGCTTGCCTTAGGAGTCACACATAAATGAAGGGTAATCACCTCACACTCCCCCATGTTTCACTAATTAGGAGTAAAGGAACTCACCACACATTCATATCATGTAAAGGTCATTTAGGGGAATCACCACAAGCCTCATCACATTTTATAGTCCTAGGACTTAGATTCATTTTAGGTGAGAAAACATTTCAACCTAGAATCATTCTATGTGAGAGAACCTTTCATGTCATGCTATATTCATGCATAATACCATATCTAAAATTCTACATTATGCATTGGTATCCTCATGACTCAAGTGAATCTATCACTTCACATATTCA
This sequence comes from Solanum bukasovii, assembly GCA_029582585.1. Classification (NCBI taxonomy): domain Eukaryota; kingdom Viridiplantae; phylum Streptophyta; class Magnoliopsida; order Solanales; family Solanaceae; genus Solanum; species Solanum bukasovii. The sequence goes on along the minus strand of JAJOOI010009430.1, from coordinate 10,141 downwards.
AGAATTTATAGGTAGATTAGGTAGGCAAAGATCTTCCACCATAACTCTATCCACTAAGCTTCTATTCTCATTTAGACTTTACTCTCAAAGCCTTAGCATCTATGATCACATTATATTAGCTTTACTCTCAATGCCCTAACTATTATGATCACAAGCCTTACTCTCAAGCTTTCTTTCTTAATCTCATCACTATACCTAGATTTCAAGGTATTTTAATCACATTCTTCATTACTAGGTGATTCTAGTCATAATTGATCATAAAGGTTCAAATTCAACTTTACTAGTCATGACCCTTCACATTCAATAAAGTCTAGTTCAATTCATGATTATATGTTCCTAACCTTGGACAATTATCTAACATGAACAAGAAAAAGGATACTTCAACCACATATGGTAGAAATATATAAGCAATTATCTTTACCATGATTGATTCCATCTTAATCTGTAAATTTTTCTTTACCACCAAAACTTTTCTTCTCTTTTAGAATATTATCAAGAGAACGTCGATACCTCGAATTATTGCATGTTGATGTCATCGATTCTAATATGCACCTAATGATCATGAAAAGGTTTATCCAAATCTACCCTCACAATTAAATTTCTCATGTCAATTTTAGGAAATTTATATATATTTTCAAGCGTGTACACTTTCATATGAAATAACATAAAAATAGGATACTTGAAACTCTACGCCGTGGAGCCTAAGAACCTTCAGGACAATTGAACTGGTCAAAAGGGTAAATCATTGTCTTATATTCCTCCCAACATCAAAGAAGGTAGTAAATGTGTGGAAATTGTTGGAGACGATTTAAAGGAGCGGGAGGAACATCGGAAAACTGCACTCATTGGATTTGTAATTGGTGATACCCCACTTTTGAAATCTATGGAGAATTTTGTTCAAAGCGTCTGGAAAACAGTAACCCTCCCCAGATTATGTTACATGATGAGGGATATTTTGTCTTCGGATTCAACTCTGTAGATCTGAAGAAATTCTGCAAGTTGGACCTTACTATTTTCATAATAAACCTCTTATGCTTCAATAATAGGAACTTAACTTTGAATTCAACCCTGACTGCATCACTACAATTCAACTATGGGTTACTTTTCCTGGTCTTCCTATTGGAAATTGGTCGAGTGAAGCACTTAGTAAAGTAGCTAGTGCCATTGGGAAACCTCTCCACACAGATGTCTGTACAACTTCTATGACTAGGATTTCATATGCTCGAGTTCTTGTGAAAATGAATGTGGCTCAACCTCTCGTACACATGATTGATAACTCAACTCTTTATGGTGAGTTCCAACAAGATGTTGAGTATGAGTAGAGGCCAAGATATTGCGTTGAATGTATAAAGTTTGGTCACACAACTGAGAATTGTTGGAACAAGGTAAGGCTACCGAGGCTGGCGAAGCTTATCAGGAGGTAAGGAAGAAGGAAGAGAAGAGGATGAAAAAGAAGCAAGGCCAACTCCCTATACAGGATTGAAAGGCAAAAGGTATACCAATACAAGTTGGCGATCACGCACATAAGTCCAAATAGTAATGGAAGGTCAAGAAAATGGCTCCTCGATGGTCCTTCAGTCTTAGCTAGGAAAACAACTCAACCAAAGAGTCTTATTGTAAATGTTCCATTAGATAACAAGTTTAGTGTCTTAATTGCATCTGTTAACACTCAAATAGGCAACCCTCAGGGTCTGCATTCTCCATGATCATTGCAATTTGGAATATTAGAGGACTTAACCAGTCCTCTAAGTAGAAGGAATTGAAGCTCTTTATGGCAAAGTAAAAGGTAGATGTCTTAGGAGTTTTAGAGACAAGAGTAAAAGAGAATAAGGCACACAATATCCTGAAGAAGTTAGGTGTCGAACGATCAAATTATTGTAACTACCTTATGGCTTCAAATGGAAGGATTTGGATTTAATGGAAAAGTTCATATACATTACATCCTCTTAAGACAAGAACAATTCATTCACTGCAAAACTAGACCATGCCAAAACTGGTCCCCCTTTCGGATTCGAGAAACGCTAGAAAGGGGTAAAGTGGGCAAGTCACAAGCCCAAAACTGGACCATGGGACCCTCCACAGAGCCTTAGATGGGCCATGAAGGGGACCACGATCCGTTATGGTGCTCGTGACAAGAAGGCAGAACATGCCCAAAAAGGTTCCCCCTCTCATGGACCTTTTGACAGCCCGTGAGGATTATGAGTTGTACAAGTGGTCGTGAAGGGGTCAAGTCAGTAGGGGTTCTCCCCTAGCCACTGGTCAAGGGCCACGGGCGTCACAACGGCCGGTGTAGCCCCACACGGACCATGAAGTCATTCGTGAAAGGTTTTTATCAGACTTAGAGTTGAGGGTCAACTTCAAACGATCATAACTTTTAGCACAAAATGAATTAGGTTGCCCATGACCTATCAAATTAAAGAACTTTGAGTCCTCTTTCGAACGCCATCGAGGTTTCCTAGTTCCAAGCTCAGAGTAAATATTTATGCCCAAAATAGGAAAGCCCTACCAGGCAAGATTTCTTCACGACCCGTTTGACGGGCCGTGGTGCTGATGACGACCCATTTTTGGCTTCTAGTGACCCAACTCGGTAGTTTTAAGTCAAGGGTTGTAGGGTCTTTTCCTAACTGTTTTAACTCAATACTATGTCATTTTTCCTTCTACCCAAAGCCCTATATAATGATTTTAAACCCTCCATATCATCCAAACTTTATTCATTCTCTTAAATTCTCAAAAGTTGATCAAGCTCCTCCTCTCAAATATTTCTCTCTCTAGAAGTTGAAGAAGAAAGCTAGAGTTTCAAAAGATGTAAATGTACCTTTGTTTGATACCACGTTTTCAAAAGATGCCTTGGAAGAACTTTATCATGCACCCAACTATACATCCTAGCTACAAATTCTTTTGATAGTTAGCAGCCTGGAAAAGATTAGCAACAGTGAAGAGATTACAAATTCTTTCCACCATGCTCCTCTTGAAACCTTTGTGCACCTGTTTTTTGGTTGTCCTTTACAAGGAGATTGTGGGGTCGATTTCTTACTTGGCTAGGAATACACAAACTGAAATGCAGAACAACCCTGAGCAAATGTTATGGCTAAAAGCAAGTGACGCAATGCAGTTATAGCTTCATATGGTTTTGGCATGTTGGTGGCCGTTATTTGGAGGGAAAGAAATCAACTAAGGTTTCAATGAGACAAGTTTCAAGATGATAATATATGCCGATAAATAGCTTGCTTTCATATCAAAGGTAGAGAACTACGCTAAATGAAAGCTTCCTTTGCAAAACTTGATTGGAGTGCCATGAATCGCATACTCTAGCTTCAACTCTCTTTGAGTATGTAAAGTTAAGCAGTAATAATGACTTCTTTCTTTTATTATAAGTGTAGTACAATAGCTTGTTTATCTAGTGGAGGATATGTAATACTTAGCTCACAGCTTGCAGGTTAAAATGGTTGAGAAATATGTGATCAACATCTATTTGATTCTTGTATTTCTAACTTCTTGGTATGAAATGAATGAAAGCTGTTTTACCAAAAAATGAAAATTATCATGCCAAAGTGACAAATTTTGATATAAGTAAAAAATAAGATAATGAATAGCATTAATTGAGAGAATAAAAATAATATTAAAGCATCCAACCTTTTGTCATGCACTTGACCTAGGAAAAATTTTAAACAACAAAAAGTGTGAGACTCGCCCACCATTAATTACAACTTTAGCCAAAGTATTTAAAATAACACTACAAGACTTTCTTTCATCCATTATTTTTATTTCTTTTAACATGGGTATAAAATGAGAAACATAATACCGATACTGGGGGAAAAAATGGAAGAGAATGGCTTTGTTAATTCTTTCTTGCGTGTTTATAAAAGTATGAGGAACATCCCTTTTATATGGTATGAAATCATCAAATGTTACATCTCTTTAGGAGGGTATTGATAAGATATGTTAGACATCATACATGTATATCAAGAGGACACATCCACTTCAACTAATGAATTCATAACATCTCCGTTTAATCCCCTCCCACCCAATTTATATATATATATATATATCATATTACACTCTCATGTTTCTTTCTTAACAAGTAACACCTACATTAGGGAAAACTACCTTTCTCAATTTCGAATAAGACAGTTTGATGGTTTAGAGCATAAGTAGAGCAAGATGACAGACATGCATTTAATTTCTAAACCCATTCTGGACATCCATCACATCCAACAAACAAAACAAGGCATTGGCAACAATAACTACTTCTCCACAAAATTAGACGTAAAATGAAAAGACAAACTAATGCGGACAGCCATCAGTTTTGGAACCAAAACTGATCAATAAAAGAGTATTAAGGATCGTCGACAAAATAGTAGAAGCCAATCAAAGTCAATAAAATGAGTACAAAAATCAGATTTTGAACTAAAAATAAGACAATAGTTCATGTTAAGAATTGTTGAAAGAAAAGGAATACATCAACATGATTTCATCATTGTTGATCAGAGCCTAGCATGTTGAGAGCTTTGAGTATGAAAGTGTAGGTGAAGGCATCCTCCTGGAGCTTCTCGAATCTGCATCAGACACGCAAGGTTAAAACTATGAGAAGATTAGATATGCAATTTTATCTTCATTCCTTCTTTCTATTTATTTTTTTGTAAAAAAAAAAATCTTTCATAAAAAATCGCAACAGGGGAAAGGAACTCTACAGATTTTAGTTTGAAAGTGGAATTGATTACATGAAGAAACACATCCGATGACCCTGAACTATATTGTACCGTGGATCTCACAATAAAATCCAAAAGTTGGAAATTCTTGTAGTTCTGTACGTACCTTAAACACAGTGAGCTTGATTGAAAACTTGAGCAAATGGATATATGAACGACATGAAAAAGCTATTTATTAACACTTCATTCACTTTCTATATTCTCTATTTTCCATCAGACCATTCACAAAGTCCTACTGCAAAAACAATCCTTTTTCAAGTAGGATTCTATATACTATTCCTATTTTTACTCCTATTCTAAGTAGGATTGTATATACTATTCTTGTTCCTATTCCTATTCTATGTAGGAATTGTATATATTATTCTTGTTCCTATTCCTATTCTAAGTAGCATTGTATATATTATTTTTGTTCCTATTCCTATTCTAATAGATACCGCGATTAAAAAAATGAACTTTGGTGTAGCTCTCAAAAGGTAGCTCATAAGGCAAGGAACTGAGGATTGTCCAAGACCAATAAGGAAACCCAATTTCAAATTCTCAACCGCTGTGAGATCTAACACCCCTACCGTGCATGCTCAGGACTGAACATCTGTGGTGTGTACCTCAGCACTCATACCAAGATTGGGTAAACCATGAAATTGGTATGAACCTCAGCATTCATACCAAGATAAGAACTTAATGATACCAATTTCTTATCACGGTAGCAGTGCTTGGTTGAACAAAACAAGAATATGCCCCTCTATTTATATCTGTGCATCTTTCTCCTATATGAATGAGTAGAAAGTAAAGGTCATATCTATTAAGTTCCGACTCTATTGTCCATAAAAAAAAATCCCAACAGAACAAACTAGTCATACATCACGATTTTTTCTGCATCAAAAGACTCCGCTTTTGTTAGTAAAATTGACACAAACACCTTCTAAGGTTTTTCTGAGATAATGAGGAAAAAACAATTATGTTATTATTCAAACTAATAGTTCTCTCGCACTATAAAGTGTCAGATCCTCTCTTCCCATTTCCTTATTTCTTCTATGTTCTTCCAGCAGCAGGAGAGTACTTGGAAAACCAACTTTTTCACTCTCAGGCCAACCACTCACATATATCAGTCTCACCACCAGCTATTCTGATGCACACATTAATTTCTGGTCCAAGAACTCTAGAAATCTGGTAAGTTTCTATATCTTTTCCAGTAAGGTGGCGATTAGATTATTTTCTTGATCCTTGATTACATTTTATTACCAATCATTCATTAACTTAATTGTCTTGAAACTCATCCAAAATGTCAAGGAGATTATTCTTCATAGCGGGAACTAAGTCTTTGGATATCAATGAGTCGGCTTCATCCAAGGAAAATTGGTTAGATAGGGAGGATTGTACAACTTTTCCTTCGTATCCAAGATGGTCAGAAGAAGGATCAGGTGCAAAGGCATCACCTCCCATGGTCAACAAGATTCATGTAGAAAACAAACTACTTTAGAGAATGGAGTCTCTCCAAAACTGTTAGGTCCAAATACTCAAAGGCGTTCATCAAGAAATACCAACGGGTTCAGATTTGCATAGATGGGTTCACAATAAATGAAAATTTTCATGAGAGGTTACTATGTATTAAACGAATGATTTAGGTTCCTCTTTGAACTTCCCTTAAGAGAAGAGGCCCTAAGAATCAAAATAGGTAATTACGATGGCAGAACATGGAGCTAAAAATTGACTGGTGTCAGCGGCAGCAGGGTGCATTTCTGAAAGAGCTCAACCAGATCGTGTTTGGGTTTAGATTACTGGGTTTGCTGCTCCACCTGTGGTCGCGGAACACTTTCAGAGAAGTTGGGGAGAGATGCAGAGCTGGCTAAAGACAGGAGAAGAGCAGTCTAAAAACCATTTGTGGTGGGATAGGGTTCGCGTTAAAGGGCACCTAGACAAGATCTAACCTCTGTTGTAGTAGATGCAGGAGATTTCAAGTTCAAAATCTCTATCTGGATGGAAACCACCATGACTCGCAGCCGGAAAGACTCAGATTTGTGAAAAGAGGGCTTGTCGATGATATTCCAACTGGTTACAAGTCATCTATGGGGATGCTAAGCCAACTATCATGGAAAAGCTTGAAAGACTTGCAAGCTAGAAAAGGCAATACCTCTCAATGGATGGAAGATTGACTCACATCACATTGGACAGCAAACTCACATACCTAATGTTATTATTCCCTATTCTCAGCAAGGTATTGAGTATTGACGAAAGTGGACCAAACCAGGAGGAGGTTCTTACGGGATGGCAACAACAGTCAATACAAGTTCAGTCTGGTGAAATGGGACAAAGTAGACTACCAAAATAGAATGAAGGAACAGGAGTAAAATTGGCAGCACACAAGAAAGTCTACTTATGAAATGGTTGTGGAGATGCAACAATGACAATGGGACCCAATGGAAACTAGTTATAATTGCCAAGGATAGGGAAGAAAGCCATTGCACCCAAGAATATCAAGTACTCCAAATGGCACTGCTCACTAGAAATATATCAACAAACAATGAAGTAATTCAGAGCACACGGAATATTGTTTTCAGAAGGAATTGACAATATTGGGAGCTCAACAGCTGATGGAATTGCGAAGTAGAGGCAAAATGAAATGGGGCAGCAATGCGAAAGGTACCTTATCAGTAAAACTATGCAATAAATTACAGCATTTTACCAGCAGATATATGGAAAATTGGCCCTGGAAAACTAATCTTTCCAGTAAAACTGGCACGTTTTACACATTAGCCTCATTAAATGTCTGTCTCACACAAGATAACATCAGAAGAAGAGGAATGGTTCTGTGCAGCAGGTGTTACATGTGAAATGAAAAAACAGAAGGCATTTGCACTTATTTCTCCACTGCACAATTGCAAGAACATTTGGAACATGTTTTTGAATCAGTTTGGTCTGCCATGGGTTATAGCAAACAAAATAATGGAAGCATTTATGCGATTGGGGTAAATAGGAAGCCAAAGACTCCAGAAAGATTTGATAGATGATTTATCTGACCATCTTTTGGTGTCTATGGAAGGAGAGAAAACCTGATATGCTTTGGAGGAATCTCAACGTCTTCATCTGTCCTAAAGTCTAGATGTCTAGTGAAGCTTTTTTGTTGGTATACACAGAAAATTGTGGATAATTCAGAATACTTTTTGGATTTGGGAGGCTCACTGTATTATGGTTAGGGATGGCAAAGAACATTAAAGAACACCAATTTATTGCCTGAATTGTACTCTGATGAGATCTACAGGATGCATATCCACAAAATTTCATTACTTCATTATAATTATAAATAGAACACAAAAGCATTATCTAAGGAGGAATCCAAGTTCTTAGATAGCAAAAGGCCCTATTTTGTCTTTCTTATTTTCTTTAACCTTTTAAAGTCAAATGAAAAAAAAAAAAAAATCCCCTTCCGTTCTACTGTATGAAGAGCACATTTCATTGAAGTTGCTTCACCCCCACCAGTGTGAAGCAAGGAACCCTCACCCTATATTTCATTGCTTAATGGGCGAATAAATGGCTTTTAATAGCACTGGATGATCTTTACTCCAGAAAGCAGAAATTATACTTCAGATCCAAAAAACATCTCAGAATTTGGTTAGAGCTTTCATAGGATTGGTAAGATTTTCTAAACAAGAGATTTTTGCTTGAGACCCAAAGTGATCTCCTGGTTTTCTGATGTTCTGTTATCATATAGGCATCGGAAACTCTAAACTAAGTAACCAAAAAACCTGGAGGGGAGAGGACTATTTACGGTGGCATGGGCACAGCAAAGCTATATATGAGATGTAGGAGGGATACAAGCTGACAAACCAAACTGGTTCTCAGAATACTAAATGGCCTTGGAAGCACATCTAGAAAGCCAAAGTGCCTCACAAAGTGGCATGTTTCACTTGGCTTCTAGCTAATGAGGCTGTTTTGACTCTTAACAATGTGCAAAGAGGAGAATCTCTTTATGCAATAGATGTTCTTGATGTGGAAAGGATGCAGAGACAGTGAGGCATCTATTCCTACACTGTAAAATCACTGACCAACTGTGGCAGATTTTCTTCAATCTCAGAGGCATCTCTTGGATAATACCTTGTAAGATTGATGAGACTCTTTTCAGTTGGGAGGAAGCTGGTTTTGGAGCAAGAAAACAAAGACAGATGGAGGATTATCCTTGCCTGCATCTGGTGGACTCAGTGTTTTGGGAAGCGAGAAGCGGAAAAAAGCGACGAGGGCTCGCTTCACAGAAGCGAGAAGCGAGAAGCGAAGCGCGCGCTTTTTTTAAGTAAAGCGATATTTAGTATAAAAAAAAAATATATTAAATAACTGAATAGAGGTAATATATTCTTTAGATTAAAAGTAAATAGATAGTCAATAATACTCATAAGTCATAACATATAAAGCAAAAAATCAAAAACATAATTAAATCACAAAAGTAAATAGATAGTCAATAATACACACATCACTGATCACACAGTCACTGTATAGAAATAAAAAAGAAAACAGAGCAGCAAAAGAATTGGAAAAAACAGAGCAGTAATATTAATTGAAAAAAAAAAACAGGTCAGTAATAGAGATTGAAAAACAGAGCAGCAAACAGAAATTGAAAAAAAAAATGCAGCAATAAAAATATAGAAAACACCCAGCAGCAACCAAAAAAAAAAACAGTCACAAATCAGTCGCAGCAGCCTCGCAGAGAAGAAGAGAAGAAGAAGAAGAAGAGAAGAGAACTTACAGCAGCAGTCGCAGCTTCTTAGTCTCACAGCAGTCCAAAAAAGAAATTTGAAGTCGCGAAAGAGGTATATTAAGTCGCATAAGGATTTCAGAAATTTAAAAAAAAAAAAAACCTTACAATTTTAAAAAAAGAAACCCTAATTAGCGCTTTTTCAAATTAAGCGCGCTTTTTTACGCTTTTGCTTTTCTTGCGCTTCTCGCTTCTACAATAGAAGCGAGCGCCTTTTCTATGTCGCCTCGCTTCACGAAATAAAAGCGCAGGGGCCTCGCCTCGCCTCGCTTCTCGCTTTAAGCGCGCTTTTCTGCGCTTTTTACAACACTGGGTGGACTATAAGGAGAGAAAGGATGACAGATGTTTTAAGAACGGGAGTAGCAATAATCAGGAGATTAAACTTAAATGTATTTTGTTGTTCTGCTTTTGGTGTACAAATATTTACTCTAATGAGACTGCGGCAATTCTGGATGTTTTAGGGTCCATCTAGAGTTAGGTTTAGCTCCTGGGAAGAGTTCTACTTCCTTTAAATGTAAATATCGTTTTTCCAGTACTACCTAAGTACTGATATAAATACAAATGTTACAGTTCCCAAAAAAAAACGAAAAAGATGCAAGTTCCACTGGAAGGAAAATCCTGTCATTTCTTATCCAAATGATTTAGGTCATAAAGCTAGTTATAAAATCATACCTTCCAGATTTTGAAAAAT
>JAJOOI010009429.1:0-51522 GCA_029582585.1 Solanum bukasovii | reverse complement strand
TCCCCATTCATGCGGGGGATTGTTGGGTTTTAAAAGGTGTGAATGGAAAATGAAGAGTTGCGACTTTTATGAAGAGTTGTGACTTTTATGAAGAGTTGTGACTTTTATGAAGAGTTGTGACTTTTATGAAAGGTTGTGACCTTTCCGAAAGATTGTGACTTTTCCAAAGGTTTGTGACCTTTCCGGTAAGGCACAATAAGAACCTTTTCACACTACCCTTTGTTTTCTATAAATTGAGGGATTTCCTCTCATTTTAGTTGAACTAATTTTTCTGGACTTCTTCTACTACTACTAAATCTAGTATTCAAAGTGTACTTTACTGACGTTGAGTGGTTCGCTGACACCGTGGTTTTAGGTACCGATACACCGGTGAGTAAGATCGTTCTATCCTGGGAGGATATATTCCGTTAACCTCGGGTACTTGAGGGGAATAATTTCCTTAAGGGGACACTGTGCATTCAGTGAGCTTGATTTTCTTTCTTTGAGAAAAATATTTTTATATTGTTTCTAATCTGTTTCTGATTCTATTTTCTCTACTAGTTTTAATTTTCTAGTTTGAAAATACTCTTTAAATTTTGTTGTTTCTTACCAATTTCTTCAAAGTTTTGTTCTAAGTATATTAGGAATACAAGATGAACAACAAGTAGTGCCTACAACCTTTTCCTAGGCGCTAATAAAGTAGACCATATTCAAACTCCTGCGAACTTGAACTGGATTTGGAAACTCAAGACTCTAAACAAAATAAAAGTCTTTTTGTGGCTCCTCTTTCTCAATAAACTCCCTACCTCCTCCGTGCTATTTTATAGAAATATTACTAATAATAAAACCTGTATTTCTTGTTCAAATCTTGAAGAAACTGCGATCCAAATTTTTCCAACTGCCCTGTCTCCTGTAACACCCGGAAAAAAATTGATATAACTTTAGACAACAATGATTTTTATAACAACATCTACACTCTGTGCTAATCCACAACAATGACCACAACCTGGAACAATCACTTGATTCATGCTTCCATACTCACATCAATTATTCTTTGGAATATTTGGAAAACTAGAAATAATAAGTTGTTCAAATGTCAACCCTCTAATGATGTCAACAGAATTATGCACACAATCCTCTTCCAAGCCCTTGAGCTTCAGCATTTCGCTTACACTACTGGGGAAAATCATCCAAAAAAACTAGGATTCCTATCACATGGCAGAAACCACCTAACGATCGACTACTTCAAACTAAACATTGATGGATCCTTTGAGCCTAAAACAGTCGAAGGTGACACTGGAGGTGTGATAAGGAACCACTCAGGACAGTGGATTATGGGATTTGCATGTAAAACTAAAGTGGAAAGTGCTTACCATGAAGAACTATTGTCCCTACAGGCTTGACACTAGCAAAAAAAATATATAAAGAAAGTGTTGGTGGAAACCGACTCATAGGTACTTCTAAATTTCCTATACACTAATAATGCTTTGTACTCAAACATACGCGCTCATTGTAGGTCATTGCTCCAGCAATTGGAAGGACCAACGCTCCACCATACTCCAAGGGAGGCTAATAGAGTCGCTGATGCTTTAGTTGAATACGGAAGGAAATCAAAGGATCCTACTATGTTTATAAACATACTATATATTTTATGCATCTCTTTCGTTTGCTACTAACATTCTATAACGAGATGCTAATGGAACTGCTTCAGTTAGATCAATTCCCTTTTATATGGTTAATCCTTTATAAATAAATAAAGTCTTCCATATTAAGTAAAAAAAAAACAAGACCCTTCATCATTTCCTTGATTATTAAATAGTAATTGCAAGATTATTTAATGAATATCTATGTATGTAAAGTGTGTGTATGTCTAATATGTAAAATATAGAAAGAGTATGTATAAACAATATGTCTTGTAGAATATAAACAAAAGAAAGATTTTCTAGTATAAATGTAAAAATATGTGTAGAAAAGGTATAAAACTGTATAAGCAAGCTGATTTTATTGATAATTTTTGTTTAGAGAGAGCGGACTCCTACACTACATTAAATCTCCATTTTCCTAAAATCATGTGCTAAGTTGTTACTACTCAAAAATAAACTTGATGACACTTGTCTTATCCTACCAAGATAAGTTAGTCTAAATTTCAACTTAAGAGATAAATGCGGAAATAAAATAAAATAAACAACTTACATATTACACTAGTTTAGATAAAATAACTCAATTATAACCCCAAAACTTGGTTGGCACGTGTACAAACCTAAGTATTACAATAGATTCAAGTAGTACAAGACTGAATGTTCTTGTTTCGAGAATAGAACAAGAACATAATAAAAGAGGAAGAGGAGTCTGTCGAGATGACAAATAGCTACCTCGCAACTCTCCATAGTAAGCCTCAGACGTAGAAGAGAAGTAATCACAAAGATTCGGTCTCGTAACCTACACAGGTGTAGAAGCAAGAGAGTGAGTACCAAAAAACACGATACTCAACAAGTAAATAGTTAACTCAAAGTAAAGCAATACTGAATCAGGTACTCCCAACTATCCAACCGAACCTCCACAACTGCAACCTACACAAAATTAGTACAACCTAACAGTTCACGTTTATGTAGCACACAACACGTAGAACAACACCTCAACGTATACAAGTCATCAATACAAAATATCATATTCATCAACCACAAGTTCAGTAATAAGCACTCATAAAGTTCACAAATGGTAATGATGTGTAATCCAATGAAATGTATTGTCAATTATTATAGTTATGCATTTCTATCCTATGATACACGTCCGCTAAGACTTAGGCCGACCATAGGGGACTCGCAAGGTCCATGCATCTGCTAGAACCATTTTCCCTTGGCATATTAATAAATCACTGAAACCATTTCCCCTCGGCATCACCAGAACAATTTCCCCTCGGCATAATCATCACAATAGAGCTCATCACGGTGTTTTGGAACCAATGCAAATAGATATATTCACAGAAATACTAAGAAGATGATAATTTCCATATCAATACACAATCCATAACAATACAATCATGAAACATTGAATCAATGAAACCATTCAAATTATCCACAACACATCACATATCAATATATCATCAAGTTGCCTTTTTCATTTCCCCTAGTTAATCATTAGAATCATTCAAAATGAACCCGTGACCGCAAATATCAAGCCCTTCATCAATTCTCATTACTGCCCAACACGAACAATAAGAAATACAAGATTCTTTCCGCTTAAAAGGGTAAAGAAGTGTCAAACACACAATCAATCAACCCGATACTTGAGATTTCCCTTTCTTTTGGGCCTCAAAATGAACACAATCTAATTATATAGAAAATCACAATAAGAATTTGAAACTAACAACACCGATATAATTATTTTTTGGAAAATGGGGCCAAATTGACCCAAAAAATCATTTCCAAAAACTATAGTTAAATCTGAAAATTCTAGTAAAATCATGTTACCCCAAAGGATTTAGAAGTCACATGTGAAAATCAATTCAAAATGGAATTGAAATCATTCCTCAGTCACCATTTATTTCAAACCTAGAGTTCTTGAAAAAATCTCCAAACTTTTAAGTTCAAAACCAATAAATTGATGTTTGAAGTCATAAAGTATAATTGAGAAATTAAGTTTTACGGTCACAAATACTTATTCAAATGATTCCACATGAAAAATCCTTTAAAAATTAGCTCCCAAGAGTTCTGAAAGATCAAAAATAGGGAAATAGGGTTGAAACCCTAATTTTGGAAAATAGCATTATGCAGGCATAAAAATATCATCATGATAGTGACCCGAAGATCACACGATCGTAATGAGTGAAGTATTCAAACCACTTAAATTGACCATCACGATCGCGATGAGAAAAAGTCTAAGCTTACGCGATTGCAACATGCCTCACATGTTCGTGGCTCACAAAAAGATGAGTCCTTGCAATCACAAGAGGGAGCCTCGCAATAGTGATGCATAAGATAGTAGGCAACATAATACAACAATTACAACAATCACACAAGTCACAAATGCACCGAATGGACCCAAGAGATTTATTTTGAATCTCGAGTACACAAACCAAATATGCTACCTAACTAATTTGACGTTACAGACTCAATGAAACTATCAAATTACGGATCTGAACTCTCCTTGACCCAAAACCCATGAAAGTCACAATAAACTAACTTAATGTGACCCCTCTGAAGTTGGAAAGTTGAAAAGTAAAAAGAAGTGCAGAAATTTCTCTGATGCAGTGGTTCACGAGACACACCTTTGGACCGTAGGAATTCCTACGGGATGTAGGAATGAAATCGTAGTACTCAAAATGAGTTTTGGGAAAATTTAGTTTCTAAATACTTGATCAATGACTTGACAGGGCGTACCGTAGAAAGTTTGACAGGTCGTAGGGCTGATCCGTAGGAATGATTCAGAGATTCAATTTAAGCTCTCAATTTTATGGAGGGGAATGGCGGGTCGTTGTTGGTTCTATAAGTCATAGGATGGTTTCATGAAAAGGGTTCAAAATTAGTGAAATTTTGGACTTAAAGATATGTTCTACGGAAGGGATCTACAAATAAGTATTCATTTTCACATATTTGAGTATTTTAATTTTAGAACATTTCGAGAAGCACTCTCACACTCTGAACAATGTTTAATGGAAATTATTATGATGTCATATGCTTTAGGAAGAATTAGTCACTTTCGTCCCAAATAATATCATATCCATCCCTAAGTCTTCATTGTAAGCCAATAACAATTCCTACATGATCCTATTCCAAGTGTTCTCACTTTTGGCCTTCCTGTAAGTATGCTATAATATGAGAACACTTTGAATAAGATCATGTAGGAAATTTTATTGTCTTACAATGTAGACCTGGGGATGGATATGATATTATTTAGGACAAAATGGCTAATTCCTCCTAAAGCATGCATTATATTTGTCCTTCTGACATTTGTTGTAATTTGATATTTGATCTTCTTTTGTAATGACCCGGTCGGTAACTTTTGGAAAGTTTCATGAATTTATCATTTTGACCCTTTCGATATCGACCCCGAGTCTTTTATGTTTGACTTTGAAAATTTCGTTTTGAACTTGTCAAGACCCAAAGTATACCGTAGAAGTGACATGGTGTATAGGACACAGAGAGGCCCTACACAAGTCACTTAGCAAAAATCATACACGATAATAGAATTAAAGAGTTCAAAAGACATTTTTTATATCAAAAGAGTTTGACAAAACATAGTGGAAGTCTAGAATAGTCCCAGAGCCATCTATTACATCAAAGAGTAATTGAGACGGAACCCATACTAAACATACAACGTCCAAAATATAAAGACATAAAGCAATAAAAGGTATATATGGGTTTATGAGAAGAGTATGTGAACCAATGTAGGAAAGAGTATGTGTGGAGCATTGGACCCCACATTAGTGAACCAATGTAGGAAAAAGTATGTGTTAGTACATAGAATGCACCAAGTATGATAGCAAGGCATAAAAGTTATGAAATCATGATAAAAAGACTTTACATGACATGCAATGACCAAGCTAAACCATAAGATAAAAAGGTTAGAAAACATAAATCACGATCATGGTTAATGCAAGTTAAATCATCTTTACAAAGCATGTAAGATTCTTCTAGAAGTAACCTTAGTTAATTATTGTGAGAAGTAGCCATTAACCGACATATAGACCATGTGAGCTATAACATGGAATCTGATGTCTATTACTTGCCAAACTAAGGACCATACACATCTAGCTTAAGTGGATCCACTAGCTAATGTCTATCTGAGACAAACCTATGGTGGCGCATAGTTATGGGATAGGGAGAGTGCTACTTGAAACCCAACCTCTACTACGGGAGAGATTCCATCTCAATATCCTCTCGCTACTAAGCAAAAATCCCACGGAATAGTCATTATTCATATTCATCTTATTATCAATGGAAAGGCATAATCAAGTAGCCAACCGAAGCTAAAATTCATTAGAATAGCTCGTAAATCTTGATTCAAAGTTTAGTTGAGAAAACCTTTCAACCCTATGAATATGTTATGTGAGAAAACCCTTTGGATTCATGTTTGAGTAGTATGTAAAAAATCCTTTCACAACAAAAACATTGATACTTCACTCTCTAAGCATCCTTAATTCATTTTCATCAATTTCAAAAGAAACATGCATATCTTCATAAATTCATCTTAGGTAGTTCAAAACCCACATCATATCATCAAAATCTAGAAATCATGGGTTCGGCATGGGTCATGGGTATTCAACTTAAAAACATGCAATTACTTCAATTCATGCATTAAAAGGCATAAAACAATCAATTAGATAACATTGAAAGGAACCCATGACAATTGAATAAAAACCCTAATTTGATTTAGGAATCTAACTTTAAAAAATTGGGGATTGTAGGAAACCTATGGAGCAAAGAGATCCTTAGGTGAATACTATCATACCTGGGAGTTCAAAGCCCAAAAGCTATGGTGGAAATTGATACTTGAATAAAACCCTAGCTCTTCTTCTTCTTCTTCTTCCTTAGACAAAGAAATATATAGGAGGGTGAACTTAATAAACTTTTAGGAATTTAGAAGAGTAAATTGAATTGGGTGATTTGGGGGTTAAAAATCATTATATAGGGCTTAGGTTTGAAAAGCAAAACGACATAGTATAGCATTAAAATAATTCGGGAAAAGACAAAAAAGCTCTAAAATATTAACTATCGGACCTCCACTAACGGTTCGTAGGTCCAACCATGGATCGTTCGGTCTAATCATCGTGGGGTTCTGGGACCTTAATTTTGGACCCCCATCGATGATTGCTATGAACGGTCCGTTGTTCCACTTACAGATCGTACATACCAACCGTAGGTCCCAACTTTGACCCTCATATTTTAACTAAGTGATGGACTGACCTATGAGACCTACCTACGACTCATACATTGAATGATGGACCGTCCCGGTAAACCGTAAAAAGGGTACCACGACTTGACATTTTAATATTTTTTAACTTGCCACCTACGGTTCAAACCTACAACCCATAAGTCAACATACGGTCCGTCGGTGGTTGCGTCACTGCAGACACCAATTTCTAGAAAACCTCCAATTCCCTTCTTTTCAAATCTGGGGTGTTACAATATCTCCCCTTTGGGAACATTCGTCCTTGAATGGGACTCAAGACATCATAAGGAGGGTAGGAACTAGATGTAACAGCCCAACATGAATGCAATCACATAAAATGTACATATCCAAGAAGGAAACATCAACTCCAAACTAAAGCATGTTGAAAACATCATTTCATAAGATCTATATGCAACTCATACAAAAAAATGCACATAAACATGAATAAATCAATCGAGTTGACTCATTTTCTCAAAAATCAAGTTTTTCATAAACATGCGTAAATGAGGAATCATGGAAATATCTAAGACACATGAAATCAAAAGAGAAAAACATGAGGAACTAAATAACTCAAGCTAGAGTAGGAACGAAGGGAAAGAGATGAGGATAACGGGATATCATAATGGCCTCGGCCTCCCAGTAGAACCCTCAACTAATTGATTCTTTCGCAGAACCGTTAGGGAAGCAACTTCCTTATTTCTCAACTTCTAAACTTGTTGGTCCAAAATCTCCACCAGAAATTCTTCATAAGAAAGGCTATCCTTTATACCAAGAATCTACAAGGGTACTGTACATGTCGACTCACCAGCACATTTCTTCAACAAGGAGACATGGAAAATCGGATGCATCGATGCCAAGTCATTAGGTAAATCAAGTTCATAAGCAACTTTACCAATACGTCTTAAAATTTGATTTGAGCCCACATAACGGGGACTAAGTTTCCCTTTCTTTCCAAATCTCATCACACTCTTCATGGGTGATATCTTCAAATAGACACAATCATTCACATCAAACTCAAGATCTCTACTTCTAACATCGGCTTAGGACTTTTGTCAACTTTGAGCAAATTTCAACCTTTCTCTAATAAGCTGAACTTTCTCCATAGCCTCATGCACCAACTCGGGACTTATGAAAGCAATGTCACCCACTTCAATCCAACCTATTGGAGATCTACACCTCCTACTATATAGGGCCTCAAATAAATCCAGACCAATGGTCGAGTGATAGCTATTATTATACGCAAACTCAATCAACAGTAAATTGTCATCCCACTTGAGGTCAATTGCAAAAGCTCTCAATATATCTTCTAAAGTTTGAATAGCGCGTTCCCTTGCCCATCAATTTGCGGATGAAAGGTCGTACTTAGCTTAACAGGAGTACCAAGTCCCTATTTGGAAAAAATTCTAGATCTGAGAATTGAATTGGGTACCACAATCGGAGATAATGGATAAGAGAACTCCATGAATCCTAACCATTTCTCTCTGGTACAACTTAGCATAGTCCTCCGCCGAATAAGAGACCTTGATGGGAACTAAATGAGCCAACTTCATCATTCTACCCACATTAACTCAAATCGAGTCATATTGTCGCTGGTTACAGGGTAAACCCTTACTAAAGTCCATAATCACATCCTCCTACTTCCAATTAGGGATACTGATATCTTCGGACAAACCTCCCAACTTTTGATGCTCAACTTTCATTTGTTGACAGTTAGGACACTTAGCCACAAATTCCGCAATATTCTTCTTCATCCCATTCCACCAAAAGACCTCCCACAAGTCACGGTACATCTTGGTGGCTTTCAGGTGAATGGAATATAGAGAATTATGGGCTTCTAATATGATTTGCTCTCTCAAGTCATCTACATTGGGAACACACAAATGACCTTGATATCGTAGCACTCCATCTTCCCCTTGGGAGAATGCCTCAACTTACTTCTTAAGCACCGCTTCCTTCAACTCAATCGAGATCGGGTCAAGAACTTTCTTGGCTTTCATATCTGACACAAAATATGATTGTGAACCATTATGGACCACAACACCTCCTTTGGTAGATTCAACAAACAGAACACCCAATCGGGCCAATCTAAAAGCATCACGAGCCAACTCCTTCTTCTCTTTCTCAACATGAACAAAACTACCCATTGACAACCGACTAAGAGCATCCGCCACCACATTCACTTTGATGAGGGGATAAAGAACACTCAAGTCGTAATTATTTAGTAACTCAAGCCACCTTCTTTGGCGAAGATTTAGATCTTTCTTTTTGAACTCTTAACCGCATCCATCTCCTTAGGATCTACCTCAATACCTTTTCCGGAAAACAATGTGACGAAGGAAAGACATAGATCTTAACCAAAACTTGCACTTACTAAATTTTTCAAAGTGTTGTTTGTCCTTGAGGACTTGTAACGCAGTCCTCAAATGATCGGTATTCGCATCCTCTCTCCATAAGTAAATCAAGATATCATTAATGAACACAATCACAAACATGTCACGGTATTGCCTAAACACCTTATTCATCAAATCCATAAATGTGGCCGGACATTAGTCAAGCAAAAGGACATCACCAAAAACACATAATTACTATACCGAGTTCTAAAATCATTTTAGGAATGATATCATCCTTGACCCTCAATTGGTGATGACCCGACCGAAAGTCAATCATAGAGAAATAACTTGCTCCCTGAAGATGATCAAGCAAATCATCTATCCTTGGAAGAGGATATTAGTTCTTATTGGTAAAACTTTTTCAACTGGCGGTAGTCGGCACATACGAAGTGAACCATCTTTCTTTCGAATAAAGATATCTGGGGCACTCCATGGTGAGTTATTCGGACGGATGAAACCCTTATACAATATATCTTTGAACTCCTCATTTAATTCCTTAAGTTCTGCCAAAGCCATTTGGTAAGGAGGAATAGAGATAGGTTGCGTATCTGGAAAAAGGTTAATATCAAAGTCTATTTCATTTTCTGGAGGAACACTAGGTAGATCATCACGAAACACTTACAGAAACTCACTAACAATTGGGACCGACTCAAGAGTAGGGGTTTCAGAATCCATATCCCTCATCCTAACTAGATGGTAAATGCAACACTTAAAAAACATCTTTATAGTTTTAAGAGAAGAAACAAGTTGACTCTTAGGCATAGAATTTCACCCTTTCTGCTCTAGGATAGGCTCATTTGGAAGTTAAAACTTGACCACTTGGGTTGTACAATCAATAGAAGCATAACAAGACTGAGACTAATCCATACCAAGGATAACATTAAAATATGACTTATCAAGCTCTACAAGATCAATATGAGTGTCTCTATGGGATAAGGAGACGAGAAAATTTCTATAGACTCTCTTAGCCACAATAGATTCACCAACAGGATTAGAGAAAGAAAAAAAGGTCTAACAACACACCTGGAAGAATATCAAACCTCATAGCCACATATGGCGTCACAAAATATAAGGTATAACTAGGATCATGCAAAGCATAAACATCAAGATGAAAGACATCAACATACCGGTAACCACATCGGGAGAACCCTCTTGCTCATGATGAGTCTGAAGTGCATAGAATCAATTTTGCTTTAGAGCACTTGAACCTGAACCACTAGGTGAAGCTTGCCTCTCTTCTATTCCCTTAGCCATAAGTGATGGAAAATCCCTTATCTTATGGCCACTCTTACCACAACCAAAGCAACCATCTGTACCGTCTAAGCATTTACCCTCGTGCTTCTTTCCACATTAAGTGCAAGTAGATGATGAAAATCGACTACCATTTCCTCCTTGAGGTTTAGGGTTAGACACTCTATCTTTGTTGAATATAGGAGGGCAATTACAAAAGTCTTGATCGGAACCCTTTCTTGGAACTTAGAACGACCATGTCCATCAATCCTTGAATGTAAAAAGTCACCATCACTAGTCCTTGCATTCTTTGCATTGCTAGATTTCCCTTAAGTTTCTCTTCTTCTATTTTTTGAGCATGCACCATTAGACGAGAAATGTTTATATCCTTAATGAGCATGGCGGTACAACATTCTTTGACTACCATCTCGGACACTTCAGAAACAAACTTACTCATCCTTACCTTAGGGTCGATAACCATTGTAGGAGAATACCTAGAAAATTATGTGACCTTCAAAGCATATTCTTTCACACTCATGTTTCCTTAATGAACGTTAATGAATTCAAGTACCTTTGCCTCCCTCATTTCAAGGGTAAGGAACCTATCAAGAAAAGTAATTTTATACTATTCCCAATCAAGAGGACCCACATCAACTGCCCTCTCTTCTTTCCATTGGTTGAATCAAACTTGAGCAACACCCCTAAGTTGATAAGCAGCTAAATCCACTTCTCCATTGGTGTTACTCCCATAATCATCAACACCTTGTAACTTCATCAATGAACTCTTGAGGATCTTCCTCTAACTCGGAACAATCAAACTTAAGAGGATTCATTCTTGTCAAATCTGTCACTTCAGATGCTTCCATAACCACATTTGGGTTCACGGGAACCACAACTTCCATATTTACTTGAGCCGTCATGGCTTAAGCTAACACTTCAAAAACAGCCCTAAACTTTGCATTAGTCACTTGCTCGGCCAAAGGGTCGGCCGAAACTTGAGGATCTTCTCTATAACACCCTGTATTCTAGAAAGACCAAATTACAGATTTTTAGAAATTGCAGGTGCCACACACAGGACCACTTACAGACCCGTAGTAGGTTGAACCATGGATCGTAGGTGGGGTCCGTGGTTGGCCACCAAACTCCACCCAGAAATTTTAGAAAGAGTGCAGAACCACAGCAGGACCTACGGACCGTAGGTGGGACCACGGTCCGTGGTCCAGTTCCATGGTTCAGACCCCAGTTTCCAACTCTCTGAAATCCAAACAACAACTGACAAGATGGCCCGTCAGTTGACCTATGGCCCGTCGGTCAGGCCCGTCGTTGGCCCCGACAATATTTAAGTCAGGGGTCGTTTGGTTTTTCCCCCTATGTGTTGGGCACCTAAACTACGTTGTCTAACCCGTAAACTACGTAGTTTTGGTCAGCTTGAGCCTAGTAACTTAGTCAGAAATTACCTTAAGCAATTCATTCTCCTAAATTCTTCAAAACTTAGAGAAAAAAAGGAAGAAATAGGCGATATTTTTATCAAGAACGTGTAACAAGTTTTCTTCAGTTCCATCCCCGATATCAAAAGATTTCTTCGTGAAACTCGTCATCAGGTTTTCGTAACATTGTTCATTAGTTCCTTGCATGAAACTCAGAACCCTAGTTGTGTAGATTCATTGAGTTCATGAATTACACTAGGTAGGTCAGATAAACATATATACATGCCTCAGATTTCGAATGTTTCATTATCAGTACTTAAATGTTGCATTGTTAGTTAGCATGTCTGAATATTGAGCTATCCAGTATATTTCAGTTATGTTGTATTGTACACATTTCCCGTTAGGAGTAGGCTTAACACCGAGTTGGACTAGGGTTTAGCGTACCCATATAGTCCCAGAACTATGTGCCCCCATAGGTTTATAAGTCCCCTCTGTGGGCATCAGATTTAGTGATCACACCAGTCATGCCTTTATACCCATGGCAAGGTATATTGGGTCTTCTCGATGGAGTGTATACATCGGACTCCGCGTTTAGCTCACGTGGTTTTATGTCGGTTAGTAGTAGCTCCCACAGTCAGACTCTAGTGTATTTGACCAGGTTTTGAGTTATAGTTTAGTATTCGGTCTCAACATGTTATGTACTTGGTCATTGCATTCATTTCAGTTATTTTCAGTATATTCAGTATTTCCATCATGTTCAGGTTATATCATTGCTTAGTATGCTTTATTCAGTTTATATGTTTTGTTCAACTTTTATCCTATCCTGCATGCTCAGTACCTTCTAAGTATTGACGCATACTCTGCGCTACGTCCATTCATGATGTAGGTTCAGGTCCTCAACATTAAGATCACGCATAGATCGGTTCTCAATCCATACTCAGTAGCATCAGTGGTGAGTCATCATACTTCGAGGAAAATAGGGATATTTTCCATTTTAGTCTTTTATTTTAGTTTCAGTTTTTGTAGAGTTAGCTGGGACATGTCCCAACAACTCTAGTCAGTTAGAGGTTTATTTAGACATAATATTAGATTCAGCTTTAGCATTTGAGTGATTATTCAGTATCACTTAACTTTATCATATTATTTATATTCAGATCAGTATTGGGTATTCCCCATATTTAGTTTTCTCATGTTTTAGCTTCCGCATTAGTTCATCTTTTCATTTAGATATATTCAGTTTGCTTATGATATGCTAGCTCAAGGTTAGCTTAGGGTAACTCGTGATCCTAGGTCCCGTGTTTACGTCAAGGTGGTAGCCTCAGGGCGTGACAAACTTGGAATCGGAGCATTAACTTTAAGAATCCTAGGATATCTGATAGTCGCACTAAGTAGAGTCTCTTTTATGGGTGTGAAGTGCACCACCTCTAATAAGAGAGAGGCTACGAAGTGTTTTAGGAAAAAATTCACTTTCTTGCTACTTTTATCGTGCGTGAGGTATGATCCAACTTTTCATTTCTAATTCATTATATTGTTTTTCAGATCATGCTTCCTCTTAGAGCTTACAGAAGGAATGCTAATGCCGGCAACGCTAACGCAGTTCCTCTAGTCCTAGACCATCAGGTTGCTAATGCAGAGTTTGGGAATGCTATCCGACTTTTGGCTCAAAGTGTAGCCAACCACAACAATCAGCAGCCCCTAGCTCCTACTAACACTAACGTTGGGTCAGCAGCAACCAGGGTCTGAGATTTTGTTCGAATGAATCCACCTGAGTTTCTAAAGTCGTAGGTTGATGAGAACCCACATAACTTCATTGATGAGGATAAGAAAATCTCTGAGGTGATGCAAGTGACTGAAAATTATAGGGTAGAGTTGGCATCCTACCAGCTTAAGGATGTGGCTCACATTTGGTTTACTCAGTGGAAAGAAAATAGGGGTACGAATGCAGCTCCTATGACTTGGGAGTGTTTTACTGGAGCTTTTCTGGACAGGTTCTTCCCGAGGAAGTTGAGAGAGGCTAAGGCATAAGAATTCATGAATTTGAGGCAAGGTACCATGTCAGTCTAAGAGTACGGACTGAAGTTCACTCAACTCTCCAAGTATGCTCAACACATGGTTGCCGATCCAAGGGAACAAATGAGTAAGTGTATGTTTGGGGTATCCGACTTGGTGAAGACAGAGTGCAAGAATGCTATGTTGTTAGAAGATATGAATATATCTAGGCTTATGACTCATGTTCAGCAGGTTGAGGGAGACAAGCTAAAGAAGGCTAAGGACAACCTAAGGACAATACGAAGGCTAGAATAGGAAACTATGAATACTCTCAAAAGAAATCGGGTGGTAGAAATCGCTCACAGTTTCAGCAGAGAGCTTTAGCCCTAGCACCTTCATCAGCTAGTGCTTCATCCCCCAGGTTCCGACAAGATCAGAAAGGTAGGGCATCAAGCTCAAAGTCTCAGGGGAGTGCTTTAGGTAACAGGACCTACCCAACTTGTCCCAAGTGTGGTAAGAACCAACCGAGCGAGTGTCTTGCAGGCAAGGAATGGTGCTTTGGGTGTGGTCAGTTTGGCCATACGTTGAAGGATTGCCCTTCTGATAAGCAAGGGCAAGAAGGTAATAACAACAATAGGGCTCAGTCTATAGCTCCAGCAGCACCAGCAGGTCACCCGACTCAGCAGGGTGCTTCATCTGGTACAGGTGGCGGTCAGCGCCAAAATAGGTTGTATGCTCTCCAGGCTCGCTAGGACCAAGAATATTCTCCTGATGTGGTCACTGGTATGTTATGAGTCTTTCATTTAGATGTTGATGCATTGTTAGATCCAGAGACTACTATTTCTTTCGTAACTCCCTATATAGCAGTATACTTCAATGTCAGTCCAGAAACTCTTCCATAACCCTTTTCAGTCTCTACTCCAGTTGGTGACCCAGTTATAGCTAGACGGGTATACCGAAATTGCCCTGTCACAATTTCTTAGAAAGTCACCTCAACAGATATGGTAGAGTTAGAAATGGTAGAGTTTAATATCATTCTAGGCATGGATTGGTTACATTCCTGTTATGCCTCAGTCGATTGTAGAACTAGGATCGTTTGGTTTCAGTTTCCAAAAGAGCTAGTCTTAGAGTAGAAGGGTAGTATCTCAGTGCCTATAGGTCGTTTCATTTCTTACCTTAAGGCTAGAAAGATGATTTCTAAAGGGTATATCTATCATCTTGTTTGGGTTAAGGATTCAAGCTCTGAAACCCCAACTCTTGAGTCAGTCCCAGTAGTAAATGAGTTTCCAGAAGTGTTTCCAAAAGATCTTTCCGAAGTTCCTCCTAAAAGAAAATTGACTTCGGAACTAATCTCATTCCAGATACCCAACCTAGTTCGATTACTCCTAACAGAATGGCTCAAGCCGAGCTTAAGGAATTGAAAGAGCAGTTAAAAGATCTTCTACATAAGGGCTTCATTAGATTGAGTATCTCTCCATGGGGTGCTCCAGTGTTATTAGTGAAAAATAAAGATGGTTCTCTCAGGATGTGCATTGACTATCGTCAGATGAACAAAGTCACAATCAAGAATAAATACCCTATCTCCAAGATTGATGACTTGTTCGACCAACTTAAGGCTGCTAGTCATTTTTTGAAGCTAGAACTCAGATTTGGTTATCACCAGCTCAGAGTCAGAGAGAGTGACACCCCAAAAACAACCTTCAGAACTCGGTATGGTCATTATGAATTTGTAGTTATCTCTTTTGGACTAACAAATGCTCTTGCAGCTTTCATGGACTTAATGAATAGAGTGTTCAAACAGTATTTGGATTTGTTCATTATTGTCTTTATAGATGATATCCGCATATAATCTCGCAATGAGGAGGAGCATGCAACTCATTTGAGAGTTATTATGCAAACTTTCAAAGATAACGAGTTATTTGCTAAGTTCAACAAGTGTGAATTTTGGTTACAGTCTGTCGCTCTCCTTGGTCATGTGGTATCTAGAAAATGAATCCGAGTGGATTCTCAGAAAAAAGAGGTAGTGAAACAATGGCCCAGACCCATATCTCCAACAAATATCAGAAGTTTCTTGGGTTTGGCTAGTTACCACATGAGATTTATGGAAGGATTTTCATCCATAGCTTCCTCATTGACTAAGTGGACTCATAAACAGGTTAAGTTTAAGTGGTCAGATGAATGTGAGAAGAGCTTCTCAGAACTGAAAACGAAGCTAACTACCGCTCCTGCTTTGACTCTACTAGATGGTTCAGACGGTTGTGTGATCTATTGTGATGCATCCAAAGTCAGCCTAGGTTGTGTGTTGATGTAGAGAGATAAGGTTATAGCTTATGCTTTCCAGACAACGTAGGATACATGAGAAGAACTATCCGACTCAGGACCTCGAGCTTCCAGTAGTAGTATTTTCCCTAAAGATTTGGAGACATTACTGGTATGGTGTTTACGTAGATGAATTCATAAATCATAAGAGCCTCCAGTATGTATTCACCCAGAAAGAGTTGAATCTTCGCCAGAGGGGATGGCTTGAATTCCTCAAGGACTATGACATGAATGTCTTTTACCACACAGGTAAGGTCAATGCAGTAGATGATGCTCTTAGCAGATTATCTATGGGTAGTGTAGCATATGCTGAGGAAGAAAGGAAGGGATTAGCAACAGATGTTAACTAGCTTGCTCGCTTAGGAGTTGGCCTTACAGACATGTCAGATGGTGGTGTGATAGTTCAGAATAGATCTGAATCTTCATTGGTAGCGGAGGTTAAGGGAAAACAAGATAGTTATCCTATATTGCTTCAATTGAAGTGTGCAGTTCATCAGTCAAAAGTTAAGGTTTTCTCCCAAGGGGGAGTTGGTGTGCTTTGTTACCAAGGTCCCTTATGTGTTCCAAAGGTGGGTGAGTTGAGGCAGTAGATCCTTATCGAAGCCCATAACTCCGAGTATTCTATTCATCTAGGTGCCACTAAGATGTAATGTGATATGTGGGAAGTCTTTTGGTGGAATGGCATGAAGAGGGATATAGTAGATTTTGTGGCTAAGTGTCCTAATTATCAGCAGGTTAAAGTAGAACATTATAAATCATGAGGTCTAACTCAGGAGATTAACATTCCTACATGGAAGTGGGAAGTGATAAACATGGAATTCATTACATGTTTAACTCGTACTTGCAAACAACATGACTCCATCTGGTTAATAGTAGAAAGAGTTACTCAGTCCGCTCACTTCTTGGCTGTCAAGACTACACCTTCAGCGGAGGATTACTCTAAACTTTACATTATTGAGATAGTCATGTTACATGGAGTTCCTCTGTCTATTATTTCAAATAGAGGTCCTCAATTTACCTTTCATTTCTGGAAGTTGTTTCACAGAGGTCTTGGTACCCAGGTAAATCTCAGTACAACATTTCATCCACAGACGGATGGTCAGGCAGAGCGTACAATTCAAACTTTAGAGGACATGTTGAGAGCTTGCGTGATCAATTTTAAGGGAAGTTAGGATGATCACCTACCTCTCATAGAGTTCGCCTACAATAATAACTACCATTCCAGTATTCAGATGGCCCCTTAGGAGGCATTATATGGGCGTAGATGCAGATCTCTAATTGGTTGGTTTGAAGTAGGTGAAGCAGCCTTGATTTGGCCAGATTTGGTTCATGATGCTATGGAAAAAATTCAACTCATCAGGGATAGACTTAAGACAACTCAGAGTCGTCAAAAGTCCTACGCATATGTAAGGAGAATGGACTTAGAGTTTGAGATCTATGATTGGGTTTTCATGAAAGTGTCACATATGAAGAGCGTGATGAGATTTGACAAGAAAGGGAAGCTCAGTCCTAGATATGTAGGTCCTTACAGAATCTTGAAAAGGTTTGGTAAGGTTGCTTATGAATTAGAGTTGCGAGCAAAACTAGCAGCAGTCCATCAAGTCTTTCACATTTCCTTGTTGAAGAAGTGTGTGGGTGACCCAACATCAATAGTACCATTAGAGAGTGTGGCTGTGAAGGATAGTCTCACTTATGAAGAGGTGCCAGTTGAAATTATTGATCGTCACGTTCAAAGGTTGAGAGATAAAGAAGTTGCTTCAGTGAAGGTTTTGTGGAGGAGTCAGTCGATAGAGTGAGCTACTTGGGAGGCAGAAGCAGCCATGAAGGCCAAGTATCTTCATCTCTTTCCTTCCCATTCCGTTTCATCTTCAGGTAATAGTTCGTCTCCAGTCTCTCAGTTTACTCTTGCATAAATTCAGTCCTAGTACCTTGTTCCTTCAGTTGTTCTTGCATTTTCAGCATATTTGCATGTTCTTGGAACTCAGTTCAACCAGATTTCAGTTTCTAGTACTTAATGGTAGGGTTTGCAGCTCTTTCCCTCCATACCCAGCTAGTTTAGTCTTCATTCGAGGATGAATGTTCCCAAGGGGGAGATAATGTAACACCCCATATTCTAGAAAGACCAAATTGTAAATTTTCAGAAGTTGCAGGTGCCACCAACGAGGGTCACCTACGGACCGTAGATTGAACCACATACCGTAGGTGGGGTCCGTGGTTCGCCACCTCAACTCCACCCAGAAATTTTAGAAAAAGTCCAAAAATACCCTAGGGCCTACGAACAGTAGGTGGGACCACAGTTTGTGGTCCAGGTCCATGGTTCAGACCCTAGTTTCAAACTCATTGAAAGACCAAATGACGACTGACAGGGTGGGTCGTAAGACGAACTACTATCCATCAGTCAGTCCCGTTGGTCAGGCCTGTCGTTGGCCCCGACAACTTTTAAGTGAAGGGTTGGTTGGTCTTTTCTCCCATGTGTTGGGCACCTAAAATACGTTGTTTAACCCCTAAGCTACGTAGTTTTGGTCAGTTTGAGCCTAGTCACTTAGTCAGAACTTACCCTAAGCGATTGATTCTCCTAAATTCTTCAAAATTTAGAACAAAAAGGAAGAAACATGCGATAGATTTCTCAAGAACGTGCAACAAGTTTTCTTCAGTTCCAGCCCCAAAATCGAATGATTTCTCCGTGAATTTGTCATTAGGTATGTGGGATTTCACTAGTGGATTCCTTTCTTCCACTAGGTCCCTAGACTTCAGCCAGATTCTTGATTCTCTATCTCTTTTTTAGACCTAGTGTTTCTAGAACTTTAGAGCATTGTTGAAATTTAGCTATTATAGTATTCTTAATTAGATTATCAGGTTTTCGTAACAATGTTGCTTAGTTCCTTGCATGAAACTCAGAATTCTAGTTGTGTAGATTCGTTTAGTTCATGAATTACACTAGCTAGGTCAGATAAATGGATATACATGCCTCAGATTTCGAATGTTTCATTACCAGTACTTGAATGTTGCATTCTCAGTTTTCATGTCAGAATATTGAGCTATCCAGTATATTTCAGTTATGTTGTATTGTACACATTTCCAGTTGGAAGTAGGCTTAACATCGAGTTGGACTACAATTCAGCGTACCCTATAGTCCCAAAATTATATGCCCCCATAGGTTTATAAGTCCCCTTTGTGGGCATCAGATTTAGTGATCACGCTGTCATGCCTTTATACCCTTAGCAAGGTATATTGCGTCCTCTCGATCTGGCGTATACATCGGACTCCGTGTTTAGCTCAAGTGGTTTTAGGTTGGTTAGTAGTAGCTCCCACAGCTAGACTCTAGTGTATTTGACCAGGTTTTCAGTTATATTTTAGTATTTAGTCTCAGCATGTTATGTACTTGGTCATTGCATTCAGTTCAGTTCTTTTCAGTATATTTCAGTATTTCTATCATGTGCAGGTTATATCATTGCTCACTATGCTTTGTTCAGTTTATATGTTTTGTTCAGCTTTTATCCTATATTGCATGCTCAGTACCTTCTAAGTAATGATGCATACTCTGTGCTACATCATTTCATGATGTAGGTTCAGGTCCTCAACATTAAGATCACGGGTAGATCGGTTCCCGATCTATACTCAGTAGCATATGTGTTGAGTCCTCATACTTCGAGGAAAACATACATATTTTTCATTTTAGTCTTTTATTTTAGTTTCAGTTTTGCTAGAGTTAACTGGGGACATGTCCCTACAACTCTAGTCAATTAGAGGCTTTTTCAGACATAGTATTAGATTCAGCTTTAGCATTTGAATGATTGTTCAGTATCACTTAACTCTATCATATTATTTATATTCAAATTAGTATTCAGTTTTCTCATGTCTTAGCTTCTGCATTAGGTCATGTTTTCATTTAGACTTATTCAGTTTGCTTATGATATTCCAGCTCAGGGTTAGCTTGGGATCACTCGTGATCCTAGGTCCTATGTTTATGTCAAGGGGGTAGCCTCGGGGCATGACATTCTTGTTCCACATTCTAATTCAGATTCCTCCTAACGTAAGCTCTTCAAGGGGCCATATCCTGAAAAGCATCGGATAGGGATTAGGAGAAGGACATACAGAGTTACACTAAATCACCATATTTAGATAATTGAATGAAGTGGAGTTTACTAATCATATTATAACTTCTTATTCCTAAATGTGACATGTTTCACACTCATGAACAAGACAATACTCGACGTGGCTTAGAGACTTCCTAGGACCTTTGTAAGCATTGTTCTCTAATACCAAGTTTTTCATGACAAAAAAAACAATATAGACGTGACATGGTGTAAGGGACCCCGAGAGGCCCTACACAAGGCACTTAGCATACATTATATCAGATAATAGTATTAAAGAGTTCATAAGACACTTTTTATATAAAAAGAGTTTGATAAAATGTAGCGGTAGTCTAACATAGTCTCAAAGACATTTATTACATTAAAGAATGATTAGGATGTGACACATACATCACATACAACATCCAAAATGTATGTACATAAAGTAATAAAGGCTCTTGGTCCTCAGAACATAAGGATTCACCAATCTTCAATAGCTACAAAGTACCAACTAGCCACGAATATGGGAGGTAGGAGTGTCAGACCCTACATTAGTGAAATAATGTAGGAAACAGTATGTGTTAGTAGATAGAATGTACCAAGTATAATAGTAAAGCATAAGAGTTATGAAATCATGTTAAAGTACTTTAAATGACATGCAATGACCAAGATAAACCATAAGATAAAAAGTGTAGAAAGCATAAATCGTGATCACGGTCAATGAAAGTTAAATCATCTTTAAAACTCATGTGAGACACTTCTAGAAGTAACCTTAGTTCATTAATATGGTAAGTATCTATTAACTGACATATAAACCATGTGAGCTATAACATGGAATATGGTGTCTATCCCACACCAAATAGAGATGTCCATAATAGCCACGGCAAGAACCATAAACTTCTAGCCTAAGTGGATCCACTAGCTAATGTCTATCTAAGATAAATCTATGGTGTCAGAGTTATGGGATAGGGATATTGCTACAAGAAACCCGACCTCTACTACGGGACAACTTCCATCTCAATATCCTCTCAATGCGAAGCATAGATCCCACGAAAATAGTCATAAGTCATATTCATCTTATTATCCATGGAAAGACATAATCAAGTAGCTAATCCTAGCTATACTTCATTAGAATAGCTTCTAAATCTTGATTCAAAGTTTAGTTGAGAAAACCTTTCAACCCTATGAATCCTTTATGTGAGAAAATCTTTTCACATTCATTTTTAGTAGTATGTATGAAATCCTTTCACAACAACAACAATATTGATACTTCACTCTCAAAGCATCCTTAAATCATTTTAATCAATCCCATAAATAAACATGTATATCTTCATAAATTAATCTTGGGTAGTTCAAAACCCACAATATATCATCATAGTCTAGAAATTATGGGTTAGGCATGGGTTCATGGGGATTCAACTTAAGAACATGCAATTACTTCAATTCATGCATAAAAGGCATAAAACAATCAATTGGATCAACATTGACCAGAACCCATGACAATTGAATAAGAACCCTAATTTGATTGGGGAATCTAACTTTACAAACTTTGGGATTTTAGGAACCCTATGTAGGAAAGAGATTCATAGGTGAATATTATCATACTTTGGAGTTCAAAGCCCAAAATCTATGTGAAAATTGAGACTTGAATGGAACCCTAGCTCTTCTTCTTCTTCCTTAGAAAGAGAAATATTTGGGAGGATGAACTTGATTAACTTTTAGGAATTTAGAAGAGTGAATTGAATTGGGTGATTTGGCGGTTTAAAATCATTATATAGGGTTTAGGGTAGAAGGTAAAATGATGTAGGATACGGTTAAAATAATTAGGGAAAATACCAAAATGCCCTAAAAAATAACGGTTGGACCTCCACCAACGGTTGGAGTTATGGTCCGTAGGTCCAACCATGGACTGTCTTGTTCAATCGTTGCTGGGGTTCAAGGACCATACATTTGGACCCCCATCGATGGTGTTTATGTACTGTCATGACCCAAGTCTACACCTTGGACTTGAGTGGCATTCGAGAACCATTTCTAATCCCCAAGCAAGCCCTTGGCCTGGCTATATGACCTACATGACATTAAACAATACTTAGAAGCTTAAGTAGGTGAACAATAAGACATTTAAGAAAAAGTCTTTACAATAATGTCTTTTAAAATACTTAACATGAATCATGAATTAAACAAAACATCTTGAGCAAAATAATGGGAACATCCAATTCAGTCTGTCTATGAAGCCTTTAATAATGTAAGATAGTTGTCGGGACAAGACCCATGACACCTCTGAAAGCTACTAACTGAAAGAAAATGGAGTTTCGTAGAAGCAAGGAGGCCTCACCAAAATCTATCTGCAACTGAATAGTGCTCTCAAAAGATGATATATTGTTGATCCTAAGTACTTGTATCTGCATCATGAAATGATGCAGGTCGAATGACGTCAGTACATTAAATGTACTGGTAAGTGATAAGGTCAGAGTAAACAACTTACTGGCTTGAATGACTGAAAACAACATAACTGGATCAATACATGATTATGAAATGAAAGTCATTTAAGCTTTACAATATAATATACGATGAAAATATCATGAAAATAATATACTTTACTTGTGGGGAGTTTCTCTAACCGACACCAATTACCATATGCCTAGAAATGATACAACATTTCACCTCACGTTGGCAGGGCCGTCCTATACATTGTCGGGGTATAGGATGATATCGTGACTATGGATCAATCTAATTAGCCTTCTTAGAGGCAGTGATAAGTCGCATGAAGAATCAATGTTATCCTATCCTACGCAAGCTACATAGCTTTATAGGATTTTCGAATCATCAAAGTTTCTAACCCAATTCGGTGCTCGATACTACTCACAAAAGATCTGATATCGCATTATGCCCACTTTATTCCCAATTAAAAAAAACTTTATACCCAATTTACCCATTACAAGGAATGAACTTCTTATTTGATTGAAATACTTTTCAAAACATGGAATATGTTTACATTCTTGAATACATTCACTTATAACTTATCTTTCAAGTCTAATAATCAACATAGGTACATAACTATATATATGAATATATAAATAACATTTGAAACTCTTAAGTGTTTATGAAATAGAACATTTGACCTTTCTTCTTTACTTTACATTGATTTGAAGATGTGAATTTTAGAACTATGATTAGGATATATATTGGATCTCTCAATGAATAATGCATTCTTAGATGGCTGATAATAAGAAGAGAGTAGAGACACGATTCAAAGGAACACATACGAGATGAAGAACAGAGGCAAAATGGCCCTGACTCCCCTAGCGCATCAGTGGCGCACCATGCCAACTTTCACTTAAGTTGGGCTGGTTTGGTGCGCACTGCACGCTGATGAGTCCACAAATTGGACTCATTTAGGTCTATATTTTGATAGAATTAGTGTCCTCAAATA
Source organism: Solanum bukasovii (assembly GCA_029582585.1). Classification (NCBI taxonomy): domain Eukaryota; kingdom Viridiplantae; phylum Streptophyta; class Magnoliopsida; order Solanales; family Solanaceae; genus Solanum; species Solanum bukasovii. Next base: position 27,791 of record JAJOOI010009429.1, on the reverse strand, counting down.
CATATTTTGTCTTAATATCTAATGTAAACCCTTAAGTTTCAGCTATTTAGAGTTTGAGGCAAAGCATGGACACTACTTGGCAAGAAGGAACAAAGCGGCTAAAAAAATGAAGAAATGAAGGCCTGAGGATTGCCGAGCCCAGTTGACGAGCCGCCGATCGGACGGGAGATCGCTTTTTGTTCCAGTGTGCTGAGCCTTGAAGAAAAAGGTCAACTTGGAGATGAAATGGAGCAGTCGGTGTGTCACTGAACAATTTCACGAAGTAGTACCATATCCCCCAACGACTCAAAACGCGAAGAGGCTAATGGTTAAAGCAAGAAGGCAATGAAATCGACCAAACGGTGGATCGCCGAATGTATCGGCGATCCCGACTAACTTCGTCGAAGGGTCCTTCGCAGCACATTTTCAAACACTATAAATACTTGTTTAAATTTCTAGCTTAGTATCATATCACTATTATTATTAGAACTTTTTTCAGTTTTAGAGGGTTTTGGAGACTTTGTTCTAAGACCTTGAAGATTCAAAGGGTTTCAACTCTAAGAAATTGGACGTGGGTCTCTAAGATTATTCACTCTTGACGTGTTTTAAGACTTAATACTTCATACCCAATTGATGAAAATTGATATTGGTATAAATTTTTACCTCTTATACATGTCTGGCTAAAACCCCAATTCCTAGGGTGTGATTTTGTGAATATGGGTTAGATTATATGTTGGTACTTGCTTGTTGATGGTTTATTTGTTGTTTAAATATGATTTCGTTTAGTAGTTGTGTATGAAATTAATGGGATTGTAGTTCCAAATACGATTTCATCTTAGTGTTTATGGCTTGCTCGAGAGATAGGTCGTAAAACTAAGACTACTAAATTGATAGCATGTAGTATTGGGTCGACATGGGTTCAGCTTGAGAGAGTGAACCCTAGTCCTTTGCCCACACATTCAGCTCGAGAGATTGAATGGGCTTAAGGTGGAGGTTGTGCTTAATGCGGCAACTTGGTGTTTGAGAGAAATTGAGCTGATTCGGGGTAAGTTGCTCGAGAGAGAATTTACCCCCACTATAGTCTAGCCTAGTCACAAATACTCAACAATTTACTTTCAAAAGCATGTACCCGATAATTTAGTCTATCCCGTATTCGTATCACATCCCAAAAATCCTGTCTCTCTATCTAGTTTTCATATATTTTTGCTTTTTGTAGTTGTTAATTAATACAAAACCCCCCATTGATAATTGACGGTTGCGTCACCCCCTTTAGATTTAGTATATTTATATTCGATAATGTCTATAGCTATGACTAATTAGAACTAGATTTTATTTTTCTATTAATTCTCAAAACTATTCCCTTAGGACTCCACCCCAACCCTTGGTTGGGTTACTTTACTATTGTACGATCGTAGACACTCGAATTGGAAGTTGTGTCTTGATTACACAAACATCAAAATGGCGTCATTGCCGGGGAGTGGTATTAATTGAGAATTTGTAGTTAAGTAAAAAAAATTATTCTTCTTAGTTATAATTCACTTACTTAATCTTTAGTTTTGTTTTGCTTGTTTGAGCTTTGAAGCAGAAAAGGTGGAGAGATGAACTTCCCTTCATTAGAAGCGATGATATACAGGGATCGCATTCTAACCTTCAAGCAATTGGAAGGTTAACAAATTCATGAGGCGTGGGCAAGGTTTAAATCACTTCTAATTCAATACCCCACTCATGAAATTCCTGATATAGTCCTCCTGGACTACTTCTACAGAAGTCTTGGTCCCGGAAACAAGGCAGTTACCGACCAACTCATTCTGGGTAGCATTACACAACAGCCTTATGAGAAAGCAGCCCACCTACTTGATCGCATGGTTGAAACAAACCAAGAAGTAGAGAAGGACTTCATGTTGGCCACACTAATGACTCAGATGGATGAGTTGACCGGACAGGTAGTGGAGATCGAAGTCCAATGCAGAAGGAAGGATAAATACACCATTACTCATGAGCGAAAAAGACCTAAGGACAATGAGGGCCAACGTGTGGAAGGAATGCTCACAATCATTCTTCACAAAGTAAGTGAACATGATAGAGTGCTGGATGAGATGAAGGAGAACGTCGAAGTGATGAACAAGATGATTGGTTCTAATTCTATATCTATCCAGCTGCTTGAGAACTTTGTGAAGTATAAGTCACCTCATCTCTGCCCAATCAATAAATTGGGGTTACCTAGCAATACTAGGGTCAACTCCAATAATGGAGAGTAAGGACTTGCGTCGTGCCACGACGTTAACTAAGGCACTGCTTGGGAGGCAACCCAAGGTTTTAATCGCTTTCAATTATTATGTTAGAATAATGGTGTGTTGATTTTGTAGGTAAAAATGAGGAAAGTGTTGAAAAGTGCATGTTGGCAAGCTGAAGATCCAGTTGGCGAATCGCCGAAGAGGTTGGCGAACCCGACCTAATCCACCATTTGACTCAAGATATCTTCAAATTGGAGTCTGTAAAATTTGGTGAGCCTAGGGAAATTATTGGTGAATAACCGACCATGGCAGCGATCCCGACGAAGATCGACTTTTGCACTCCCACAAGAACTGGAGGTCCTGTAAAATTCAGTGAGGAAATTGACCACCCGGCGTGTCGTCGAGTGGCTCGGCGAGCATGACTAATATCGCCAAGTGGGCAAAAACTAGACGGTTTTGCAAGCCAAAGGTTTAAAAGTTGCAAACTCATTCACTGTCCCTCACTTTTTATCTGCCAAAACTCACACCTGCACTCTAGTTTCTATATTTCTTGAATTTTTAGAGTATTATTAGTGCTGATTTGTGCTCGGGATTGGATTACATTGCCGCCTAGCACTTCAATCTTCTCTTTGTTGACTCCAAAGGTTGATTTTCTATGCCCTGAGTTTATTTTATCAAAGTTTATACTCATTTGCAATAGCTTGATCTTGTTGAAGTGTTCTGATCCTGCCTGACAGGATGAGATTATTTAGATGCATGATTTAATTTGATGATCTTGCTCGAGTAGTTGTGACTGTTGAGTTCCCAAAATTGCATGCCTTAAACTGGTTTAAAATTTAAGGGGTTATGTTTTGGTGTTATGGGACCTACCTTAATTGTACTGTTGCATGCTTTGATTTTGTTTTCGAGAGATTGCAGGGTTGAATTCGAGAAGTTGGGTAGAAAACAGGCACGTTGGGCCGTTTGGCGAGCTAGGTCGAGCTCGCTAAACCACTCGGCAGTTCGTCTAATATCCCCATCTCGCTTTTGATTTCGTACTTTATTTGATGATTGGTTTTGTAACTTTCGGTGAGAAACTTGATGTCGCCAAAAGTATTCGGCGACTCGCCAAAAGTCTTCTCTTTCCCCCTTTATCTGCACCCCTTAATCTTTGTGCACTGGAACTTTTGGCGAGCTTTTCCTTGTTCACCGAAAGCTAACGGCGACACGCCGAGTGATTTTCCCATTGCCTATTTGCTGCAATTTTAGAGATAATCCCTTCAGGAACCTCGATGGTTTGACGAGTCTGTCTGAAATTGTTCTGATGTGCTTTTGCTTAAGTTTCTCTAACTTCTCTTCGAGATTTTTTTACAGACATGACTAAATCTGAAGATGCTGAATGAATAACGCCAGCTCAAGAGAAGTCCAAAGGGATTGCGATAAAGGAGGATCCAGTTACGTCAAAAGGAAAAGCTTCGAAACTGCCCACAACTACTGGGAAAGGCAAGGGCAAAAGTCCCATTTCTGCCAGGAAAACCATTACCCTGGACCCTAATATTCCTTCATGAGACAGGGGATCCTACAGGGCGGTGCATGTCTTTCTGGCAGACAGTCAACAGAACTTGGTGAAGCTGACACTGTTTTTCCTTTTGAGGTAACCTCGGGCACTGATGCCCAGGCTCAGGGTGAGGCATCGGGCACTGATGCCTAGAAAGATGGAGCAACTTCTTAGATATGATTCCCTTTTTACCTCCCTCTCTGTCTTTCTTTCTTTATTTTAAATTCTTGATATTATGTTAGTTGCATTTGAGGGAAAATGTTTTTAATTATGGTGGGGTTTGGCCCACCTTTGTGTGCTATATTCTTGTTGGGTTGTGAATCATAATGTTGTGATTTACACTGCTTCTTATGGATGTTTGAGCTTGTGGCTCCTTTTATTTTAATTGCAAATGATTTTGACCCTTCCGAAAAATTTTAAATTTTTGCCACCTCTTGTATGTACTTGATAGTGGCTATTCTTTAGCAAATTTAAGTCTTAGTTTTGATCAACACCGATGGCTTGAATAGTGCTCATAATTGAACGAACATGAATGTACGGCTAAGCTGAGACCAAATGAAGTTGCATAGACAATATGTGAACTCTTTGCATCTCGTTGTGATTAACCATGTATCAAATTGATTCTCTTGCGATAAATGTTGCACACTAGCGAAAGTGTGGAGACTTGTTTCACTTTAGTTTCGATGCCTTGTGTGATGAGTTTACTATGAACCTTGCATGATAACACCTAGAATTTACCATGTTGGTCCGGTCAACTAAGTAAGGCTATCTCTTGATATGATCTTAGGCAACTTCGAAGAGTGTGAGTCAATTTGACATATACCTCTTTTGTGACCTACCTTGTGAGTGTGTGAACCTCTCTTGAACACCCATTGAACCTTACCTTTCTTTGGAACAAACTTTATGACAACATGACCTTTCTTGACCCATTACCCTTAATCCTCATAAATTGTGGTTGATTGAATAGCCAACTTAGGCCAAAAGCCTAAGTTGGGGGTGTGGTGAAAAGAAAACGGAAAGTCAAGAAGTGAAAAGAAAGTCTCTTCTAACTCATGGTGTTGAGAAAAATGGAACCCCTCCATACAAAAAAAAAGAAAAAAAAAAGAGAAAAAAAGAAAGAATGAAAAAGAAAATTGTGGAATAAAGTTTAAAAATACAAAAGAAATGGTGTTCCGAAACAATCCATAGGAAATGAATCATAGGATGACTTATGAGCACTAAAGAAAATGACGAAGGAAGAGGAAAAGAAGTGTTGTGAGCACCACATTTCATGAGGATGTAAGTCACTGAGCCTAAATGACCATACCACCCAGCCCCATTACAAGCCTTGTAAAGACCTTTTTGATCTTGAGTGAGCTGAAACAAATGTCGATTGGAAAATACGGGCAAACCTATGGGTGAAAGCATGCATAGTGTTCTTCTTTTTGAGTGTGAGCGTTGCATTTGATTCTGGAACTTTAAATGATTAAACCATTGTGTGTGAGTATGGAATCATCCTTTGTGTGAGGGCATTCGAATACTTTTGTTGAGCTTGAACTTGCATTTGAAGCAAGTATTGCGAGCGTGAGAATCTTTGGTAATGGTGTGTCACAACTTGAATCTTTGGGTACACAGTTTATCCTGGCATGAGTAAATTGAGTCTTGTTGTGTACATTCATCATCGAGTCTTGTATAGCACTGTTTGAGACATCCTTTTTGAACTGCTGAACTTGAGTTTTACTTGAGGACAAACAAAATTTTAAGTTGGGGGTGTTGATGAGTCCACAAATTGGACTCATTTAGGGCTATATTTTGATAGAATTAGTGTCCTCAAATGCATATTTTGTCACAATATCTTATGAAAACCCTTAAATTTCAAGTATTTAGAGTTTGAGGCAAAGCATGGACACTACTTGACAAGAAGGAACAAAGCGGCTAAAAAGAACGAAGAAATGAAGGCCTGAGGATCGCCGAGCCCAGTTGGCGAGTCACCGATCGGCCAAGAGATCGCCTTTTGTTCCAGTGTGCTGAACCCTGAAGGAAAAGGTCATGTTGGTGATGAAATGGAGCAATCGGCATGTCGCCGAACAGTTCCACGAAGCAGTACCATATCGCCCAACGACTCAAAACACGAAGAGGCTAAAGGCTAAAGCAGGAAGGCGATGAAATCAACAAAACGGCGGATCACCGAATGTATCGGCGACCCCGACTAACTTCGCCGAATGGTCATTCATAGAACATTTTCAACCACTATAAATACTTGTTTAAATTTCTAGCATAGTATCATTTCTATATTGTTATTAGAACTTTTTACAGTTTTTGAGAGAGTCTAAGTTTTAGAGGGTTTTGGAGAGTTTGCTCTAAGACCTTGAAGATTCAAAGGGTTTCAACTCCAAGAAATTGGACGTGGGTCTCTATGATTCTTCACTCTTGATGTGTTTTAATACTTAATTCTTCATTCCCAGTTGATGGAAACTAATATTGGTATAAATTTTTACCTTTTTTACATGTCTAGCTAAAACCCCAATTCTTGGGGTGTGATTTTGTGAATATGGGTTAGAATATTCAGTTAGGTCTTGCTTGTTGATGGTTTATTTGTTGTTTAAATGTGATTTCGTTTAGTAGTTGTGTATGAACTTAGTGGGATTGTAGTTGTAAATACGATTTCATCTTAGTGTTTTTGGCTTGCTCGAGAGAGAAGTCTTAAAACTAAGACTACTAAATTGATAACCGGTGGTATTGGGTCGACGTGGGTTCAGCTCTCGAGAATGTGATTGGGCTAAGGCGGAGGCTATGCTTAATGCGGCAACTTGGTGTTCGAGAGAAACCGAGTTGATTCGGGGTAAGTTGCTCGGGAGAGAATTTACCCCCACTATAGTCTAGCCTAGTCACAAATACTCAACAATTTACTATCAAAAGCATGTACCCGATAATTTAGTCTATCCCGTATTCCTATCACATCCCAAGAATCCCGTCTCTCTATCTAGTTTTTGTATATTTTCGTTGTTTGTAGTTGTTGATTAATACAAAACCTCCCATTGATAATTGACGCTTGCGTCACCCCCTTTTGATTTAGTATGTGTATATTCGATAATGTCTATAGCTATGACTAATTAGAACTGGATTTTGTTTTTCTATTAATTCTCAAAACCACTCCCATGGGACTCCACCCCAACCCTTGGTTGCGTTACTTTACTATTGTATGATCGTAGACACTCAAATTGGAAGTTGTGACTTGATTACGCAAACATAACACGCGCAGGGCGCCATCCCCTTGGCGCTATGGGAGCGCGCCGCCCTAACCCAAACCCAGAAAACCCAACGAATTTTCTTGCTCAATTAAAGGCTTAATTCATCTAGAATCGAATGATTTCCTCCTAAAATCGTTTGGATTCATAAACCCAACAAAATTAATCTCAAAACCCACTCAAACATCTTCAAGAACATCACTCATTCACAAAATCCTCACCTCAAGAACGCAACAAGACTCCATTGACAAAGAATGAAGTAAAACCTCAAGAACCTTTACATAAATGGTTTTATGGACAATTTAATGAACGAAGTGCATACTTGGAGTGAGGATGAACAAATCCATCATCATGAGAAACCTCACCTACCTCAAAAGAACTAAGTTTTGGCGTTTTCCCCAAATCCTAGAAGAACTCTTGAAACCTCTTCTTTTCTCCTCTTGAACTTTGCCCTAACTTTCTTGAATGGTTTTGAAAGAATGAAAAACTGATCTCAATCATCTTAGACCCCTATTTGGGTGAGAAGAACATTTAGGCCTAGTGGGGTAAAGAAAAGACCAAAGTACCCCTCCTTAAAACAGATGAAAAGGCCCTATCTAAAGAGCCTACACTCAAATGGGCATAAGTCCTTCATTCGAACTCGGATTTTAGCAAACTCGGCTGTGTTGGAAAGAGGACTTGAAGACCTTCGGTATGATACCGCATGGGCCACCTAACTCATTATGTGCTTAAAGTTATGGTTATTTGAAAATGACCCCAAAACTCAAAATTTGAAGAGTAATTTGTACGAATCTCAATTTAGTTCTTTCTAATACCGAGGTGTTACAATATCTCCCCTCTTGCAAACATTCATCCTCGAATGAGATCTCTCTATGTATAACTTGGGGTAGAAACATCTAACACCCAACGCAAACACCCAACATGAAATTTTAAAACAACTTAGCATATCAATTTAAAAGTTATTGACAAAAGTTATTACCTTGGCCTGGAAATGATTCGGAAGTAAAGAGACGAGGATATCTCTTCTTCATATCCTCATCAGCTTCCCAAGTAGCTTCCTCAACAAATTGATTACTCCATAAGACCTTAACTGATGCAACCTCGTTCGTTCTCAACTTGTGAACATGACGATCGAGAATTTGAATAGGTATCTCCTAATAAGATAGGTTGTCCTTAACAGTAATATTCTTAGTAGGTATAATAAGTGAAGGATCGCCCATTCACTTTTTCAACATAGAAATATGGAAACCGGATGGACTGCAACTAACTCTGACGGTAGCTCCAACTCATAAGCTACAATACCAATTCTCATGGATATCCTGTAAGGACCAATATATCGGGGACTGTCTTTCCCCTTCTTGACAAATTTCATAACACCCTTCATGGATGAAACCTTCAAGTAAATCGAATCATCCAGCTTAAATTCTAAATCTCTTTTCCTAACATCGGTATGGGATTTCTGATGACTTTGCACTGTTTTCAACCCTTCTTGAATGATCTTCACTTTCTCCATAGCTTGATGGACCAATTTTGGTCCTATCAATCTAGCTTCACCAATCTCAAACCATCCAATAGGAGATCTACATCTTCGTCCGGAAAGAGCTTCATAAAGAGCCATCTGAATGCTAGAGTGATAACTGTTGTGGTAAGCAAAATCTATTAGAGGTAAGTGTTCATCCCAATTACCTTTGAAATCGATCACACAAGCCCTCAACATATCCTCTAAAGTCTGAATCATACGCTCTTCTTGACCATCAGTCTGTAGGTGGAAAGCAGTACTCAAATTTAACTTCGAACCCAAACCTTTCTGGAAAGACTTCCAAAACCGTGCGGTGAATTGTGCACCTCTTTCAAAAATGATAGATGCGGGAAATCCATGAAGTCTAACTATATCTTGAATATATAATCGAGAATAATCTTCTTCTAAATAGGTAATCTTTACCAGCAAAAAATGGTCCAATTTAGTCATATGATCTATAATCACCCAAATCAAATCATGCTGCATGCGAGATAATGGCAAACTAGTAGTGAAATCCATGTTGATCATCTCCCACTTCCATTCTGGAAGATCTATGTTTTGAGCAATACAATTGGGCCTTTGGTGTTCTAGATTAAGTGGTCAGCAATTTAGGCACTTAGCGATGAACTCTGCAGTACACCTCTTCATACTACTCCACCAATAGACTTCTCTCAAGTCATCGTATATCTTTGTGGAACCAGGATGGATTGAATACCTACAACTATGAGCTTCCTCTATGATCCTCTCTTTGAGCTAATACACCTTTGGTAGACACAATCGTCCTTGATACCTCAACGCACCATCTCCCCTTGTTCAAAAGCCATCACATTCTACTTATGAATATTTGACTTCAATTCAAGCAAAACGGGGTCTTGGTCTTATTTCTCTTTCACTTCAGACACTAGTGATGATTCAACCCCATTCATCACCACTACTCCACCTTCATTGGAATCCATAAGCAAGCATGTGCACATCTTAGGCAAATTCTTTCTTGCCTTCCTCCATATGGGCAGTACTACCCATAGATAACTTGCTCAAAGCATCAACAACAACATTACCTAGGTGATAGAGAATACTCATTTAATAATCCTTAAGTAACTCCAACCACCTCATTTGTCTGAGTGTCACGACCCAAGGTACCCCCTAGGGGTACCATGGTGTATAAAACCCCGAGAGGCCCCATACAAGCCTCTTAGCATTCATAACATTAGAAATAGAACAAAAGAGATAAAGAACAACATTTCAAGTCCAATTGTTTTATATAAGTAAATCAAAAGTCTAAGCACGTGTCTCATTAGCCATCTAGTACATAAGAATGAAATTTGGGCCTAGCCCATATATCATGTCCAAAACTGAAAGTAAGGAAGAAAACTGAAAACAATGAAAATCCGGTCCTCAATCGAAGTTTGAGGACTCACCAAAGCTCGAAATCTCTCAAATCAACCTTTAGCCACGTAATGAAGGACCCTGACTGTCTAACCCTACATTTGGGGAAATGTAGGAAAGAGTACACGTTAGTATAACATATGTACCAAGTATGATAGCCATGCATATAAACATTTAAATTATGCTAAAATAGGACATTTTCATGAGCATGCAATGATCAAGCTAAAACATCAAACTTTAGAGTTAGGAAGCATAAGTCATAAAACATGATCAATGCAAGTGAACATCATCTTAAAACATACTTACGATACTTCTTGAAGTAACTTTGGTTCATCATAACTTTACTTATTTGTGAGAAGTAGCCTTAACCGACATATAAGACCATGTGAGCCATATTCATTGAATCTGGTGTCTACCACACCGAAAAGAGTGTCCTACTTGCCAAGGTAAAGACCATGAGCTTCTAGATATTGTAGATCCACTAGCTAATGTCTATCAAGACAATACTATGTTGGCACATAGTTTATGGGACATAGGTAATCCCCACTTGTCCACTCAATTCTAAGCTTAACTTCCATGGAATAGTTCTTAATCCTATTCATCTTAGTTCTTAAAGGAACATGGGTAATTGCATCTTGTCCTTCCATCATGTGACATTGGTTCATTTTAGGTGAGAAGACCTTTCAAGATTAAGAGCCCTTATAATGTGAGAAAACCTTTCAGAATCATGCTTTCATGTGTATATAAGAAATTCCTTTCAACAACACAACAACAACATTATCCTTGATACTTCACTCTCAAACCATCCTTAAAATATTTACATAAATCCCATAAGAACATTTTTAATTTAATAAATTCTTAATTCATAATCCAAAACCCACATCATATCATCATAATTTGGAAAACATAATATTTAAATGGGTTCATGGGGAATCATTATAAAATCATAGAATTAACTCATTTCATGCCTAAGAGATCATAATTCAATCAGTTAAAATAATAATCAAGAGAACCCATAACATAGAAGAAAAATCTAAACTCAATTAGGGATTTTTAACTTTGAAAGTAGGAGAATTTGGGAACTCCGTGAATGGAAGGAATCCATGGATGAAATCTATCATAGCTCAATGCCAAAAGCTTGCCTTCAATGGTGGGATTGGAGACTTTCCTTGGGATCCTAGGTTGAACCCTTCTTCTTCAAGATTTCTAGAGAGATAAATATTTGGGAGAGAAAGACTCGTTCTTCCTTTGAATTTTTGAGAGAATGACTTGAATGGGTTGAATTTGGGATTAAAATTACTTATATACGGGTCCTAGGTATGGGTAAAATAACATAGTATAATAATAAAATAATTAGGAAAAGACCCAACTGACCCTGGCTTATAGCTGACGCGAACCTCCAAACGGAGGCTCATACGAGCTGTCTCAGAGTCCACAAGTCGTCTGGGCAGTCGTGACACTCGACAAGTGGCTTGAGGGATTCTGCCTCCCTTAACGGCCACCAACACGAGTCATTTGGATCTCACGAATCGTTTGGGTGCTTATGAGAGGAGCCTTGCCTTTGGGAGGACATTGTCCTCTTTAACAAGGGGGCCACCACGAGCCATCGTGCCCTTCACGGCCCATGAAGGGCTCCATGAAGGGTTCCATGGCTGAATGGAGGGTTGGTGACCTCCCACTTGCCTCCCTTTTCTAGGTTTCTCTATTCTAGGGTGTTAAACTATCTCCCCCTTAGGAACATTCGTCCTCGAATGGGATCCTAGATATCACACGAAGGAGAAGAACTCAAATCTAGCAGCCCATCATGCATGCAATCACATAAATGCACATAAACATGCAGGAATCAATCAAGTTGAATCATTTTCTCAAACTTAAGCCTTTTTCATGTACATGCATAAATGAGGAATTCATGGGAATATCTAAGACACATGACATCAAAAGAGTAATCCACGAGGAACTCATTACCTCGAGCTAGAGTAGGGATAGAAGGAAAGAGATGATGATATCGGGATATCATATCGGCCTCTACCTCCTAAGTATGACCCTCAACTATTTGATTCCTCCAAAATACTTTCACGGAAGAAAATTCTTTATTTCTCAACTTCTTGACTTGCTGGTCTAAAATCTCAACCGGAACTTCTTCATAAGAAGATTCTCCTTAACTCCCAAACCTTCTAAGGGGACTATAGATGTCGGATCACCAACACATTTCTTCAACATAGAGACATGGCAAACCGGATGCAACGATGCCAATTCATTAGGCAATTCTAGTTCATAAGCAACCTTACCAATACGACTCAAAATCAGATATGGGCCTACATATCGAGGACTAAGATCCCATTTATTACCAAGCCTCATTACACCCTTCATGGGTGAAATTTTTAAGTAAAATCAATCTTGAACATGAAACTCAAGATCTCATCTTCGAATATCGGCATATGACTTTTACCGACTTTGAGCCGTCCTCAACCTGTCTCTAATAAGTCAAACTTTCTCCATAGCCTCATGTACTAGATCGGGACCTATTAAAGTATCTTCGCCCACCTCAAACCAACCTATAGAAGATATTCACCTCCTACCATTCAATACCTCAAATGGAGCTATTGTTATATACAAACTCAATCAAAGGCAAATGATAATCCCAATTACCCTTGAAATCAATCACACAAGCTCTCAACATATCTTCCAAAGTTTTGATAGTACGCTCCGCTTGCCCATCCATTTGGGGGTGGAAGGCCGTACTAAGCTTAACATGAGTACCAAGACTCTTTTGAAAATATCTCAAAAATTAAGAAGTGAATTGAGTACAATGATCAGAGATAATGGACAAAGGCACTCCATGCAATCTTACCATTTCTCTCAAGTATAATCTGGCATAATCTTCCACCGAATAAGATATTTTAACGGGAATGAAATGAGCCGATTTCGTCGTTCGATCTACTATAACCCAAATCTAGTTATGTTGTTGCCGGGTGCGAGGGGAACCAACAATGATGTCCATATTCAAATCTTCCCACTTCCAAGTAGGAATGGTAATGTCTTGGGACGAACCTCCCAGTTTCTGATGCTCAACTTTCACTTGTTAACAATTAGGACACTTAGCCATGAATTTTGCAATACCATTCTTCATCCCATTCTACCAATATATCTCCCGCAAATCACGACACATCTTGGTTGGATGAAACCAAGGTCTCGCCATTACTAAAGAATTGATTTGGGAACTAAGTATCTTCATAAACAACAACACTTGCATATGACGTTATAGAGACTAGTTTATGGACACGTGATTTGCACGTGTATTCCATGTGAATTATTATAGATATGTTAGAATGACTCAAATTCCATGGTAACATGTATGTAATGAGTAAAAAAATGCAACAATTACAAATAAGTCTTTAATAATATGACCAAAAAACACCAAATGATGGAAAAATATACAACGTTAAGTACATAATTTTCCGAGTTCTTATCGACTCCTTCTTTCATATCCTATCAAAATTTAAAAGTCTTCTTCATCTACTTTAGCTATAGAATAAAAATGATAACCTTGGTAGGGGTTTCATGAAATAAAAAATTTGAATTTATATAGATAGAAATAAAGGATTACCAAAAGAAATCTTAAAATTTTAGATTAAATATTTGGAGGTTATGAATATGAAAAGATGAGAGTTATGGATATTAAGAGTATAAAAATTTAATAGGAGATTCGATATGAGTTACCAATGTGAATATTTAAAGCAAATAAAGAAAATAATAATAAATAAATGAAGAATAGGAAAAAAATTTAAAGCTAACAAATCATGTAGATTTTCACCATTTTAAATTATTAAATTTATTTATTTATCATAAAATATAATACTTTGTCCACTTAAATTATATTATTTATGAGAGAAGTTATGGAACAAATCATGGAAAAAGGAAAAGTTTAGTAATTTGTGTAGAGATTTTTGGATTTTTTCCATATTCCAGAAGTTGTTCGGAATTTATATTAAGCCCATGCTTCAAGGATGGATTTTCTTTAGAACTCGAGTAATTTTATCCACTACTAGAAGGGGAGAAACTTCATTTACACCATGCAACCTGGTTGGCACAAAAACAACACATGGAGGTCATGGCCAACTGTAACTGAAGGATGGATCGGTTGGGTTGATCTAATAGAGAAAGTAAAAGGGGAGACATGGAGAATAATGATATTTATGATGCCATATAATTATCTAAAGTTAACATACCCTGTGATGATGATATCTTGTATGCTGCATTATGCTTCTGATCTACCTCAAGTAACTCATTCCACTTCAACTTTGGCATGATGAGTCCCACTGTGTGGGACATTTTTGCTTTGACGGGGATTAGAACTCAGGGTGAGGCGATTAGTACAGTCCTAGAAATCTAGAATTCGACATTTTCTTTGCCAATCTGTGAGAAAAATAAGAAAATATATTATGAGGATCTTATCAAAGTAAACATGGAACGAGAGGATGTAACTAGATGACCATTTCCCATTCCTTAATATGTGGCTTTGCAATTCATCTTTTGCAATGGTTTATCAAGGGTAACGATGGAGTATAGGATTATGATATAACAATCCTATACTCCATCGTTACCGTTGATGAACTATTGCAAAATACTAACTTTCAAAGCCACATATTAAGGAACGTGAAATGTTTATCCTCAGTTACATTCTCTCTTTCCATGTTCACTTTGATAAACTCCTCATAATATATTTTCTTATTTTTCTCACTCTTTGGCAAAGAAAGGTCGAATTCAGGATGTCTAGGACTACACTAATCGTCTACCATGAGGTCAAGTCCTTGTCAAAGCAGAAGAGTCCAACACACTTGGAAATATCATGCCAAAGTTGAAGTGGAATGACTTACCTGAGGTAGACCAAAAGCATAATGCAGCATACAAGAGATCGTCGTCACATGGTATGTTGACCTTAGTTAACTGGATGGCATCATAAATATCATCAGTTCTCCATGTCACCCCTTTTACCTTCTCTATTCGATCAATCCAACCGATCCATCCTTCAGTTATAGTTATCCATGACCTCCATGTGTTGTTTTTGAAGGTTTATAAATTGTTAAGCTAAATAACACGGCTTAGGAAAATCAAAGACTGCGGCTGAAACAAAAAGACGAGAGAGCGAAAAGAATTGAAGCAAAAGAACGCTTTAATTAATGCTTCAAGTTACATATATAAGAACCTAGAATGAAATAAAAAAACAATAACACAGACCTAGCAGTTCACTAAATAACTCCTAAATAATAGGAACACAATACTATCAAATAATTGATTAAGTCTTACTTAAAACAAAAGCGGTAAAACTTAATTTACTGCAGTTCAAAAGCATATTCCTAACACTCCTCCTTGCTCCAATTTTATGTCTAAGAAGCTCGAATATGTTGATCGGTGAAGGCTTAGTAAACAGGTTTACTTGTTGGTTTTCAGACTTGCAGTAGACTAGAGTCAGTTCTCCCCTTTTCTGGACTTCTCTCAAGAAATAGAACTTGATATTGAAATGCTTAGTCTTCTTGTGAAACACCATATTGTTTGAGATTTCAATAGCTGCCTAGTTGTCGACAAGAATGACTGTACTTTCCTTCTATTCCAAATGTAAATCACACATGATCTTTCTATGCCACAAGACTTGGTTTACTGCTCATGTTGCGGCTATGAATTTAGCTTTTTCAGTGGATTGTGCAACAATTTCCTGTATCTTATATGACCATGAGAATATTCCTGAACCTAGGCTGGAACAATGTTCATAGTTGCTTCTCATATCATTTGAGGATCCAGACCAATCACTATCTGAGAATCCAAGTAACTTGAAACTTGGACATTTCTCAAACTTTACACCATAGTCAACAATACCTTTAATATATCTTAATATTCATTATATTGCTCTTAAAGCATTTAGCTTGCACAGTGCATAAAACGAGATAAGATTCTTACAACAAATAAAATATCGGTGAGATACATTAACCATCCAATCAAACTTCTATAATAACCTTCATCAACTTTGTTGGCTCCATTGTCTAACATCGTTTTGTGACTTTTGAGTCATTAGGGGTTAGAATTCTCAATGACCACTTGTATATTGAAAAGGAATAAGATCTTGAACCATCTTCATTGATTTGAATGCCATGTATTGTGAGTTGTTGAATAATGTCTTGTATTCGCTTATGTCACCTAGAACTTGCCTGTTTGGTCTTGAAATGTTGGTCTTGATCGAGTTTTGTTGGAGAAACTATCTTAGGTTTTCTTTGATGTTCATGAAGTCCACTTGGCTCAAAAATCCCACCCTTGCACTAAATATATCCTTAGTTGTCCCATTTGAGCCTAATAATTTTATTGGCAACCCCATTACAAGCCTTACCTTTATGAAAAAGTAATCCTCTTTTGAAACCTTCCCTCCTTGATCTTGAAGAAAGTTGTGGGTAAAAGCCTAAGTTGGGGGTGTTATGGGAAAATTATATAAGGTATGCTTACCACATGAGAGCTTTACAAAAAAAAAATGATTAAAAAAATGGAGGAAAAATTCCTAAAGAAAGAAAAGGTTTTGAAAATTAAAGAGTGGAAGTGAATAAATGAAACTTCAACCCTCCAAAAGTCGAAAATGGTTGCATGTGGGGCTTCTAGAGTTTTAATAAGAAAAGAAAAATGAAAATAATGTGGAATATGCATTGGTTTGAAAAGTGGAATAGTTGGAAATGAAGAGTTGTGGTGTAGTGTACAAGGAGGGTGTAGTCACTTATACAAAAAAAATATCCTAACCTTCCCTAAGCCTACATTACAAGCTTAAAAAAGTCCTTTGAGATTTATAATCAAATGAAGTTAAGTCAATATTGATTGAACATATGGCCAAGCCTATGGTGTGGCATTTGTGTGCATAAGATGATTCTTTGTGAGTGTGAGTGTTGCATCTTTGTCCCTTGTCTTTTATATATGTATTTGTGGTATTGTGACAACCAAAAGTACACCCTAGATGTGGCATGGCCTATAGTACCCCGAGAGGCCCTACACAAGCCAATTGACATATATTCAACACAACATGATAGAAAATACAAGAAATAAAGATAGAAAGTCCCATATCAATAAAATAGTTTGACATAAAAGCGAAATTCTAATCATAGTCTCGACAAACAATTTTATCATCTCAAAAGAAGTGGTTGACACGTAACCTTTACACCACATAAAATATTTGAAAAATAAATACATACAACATCAAAGTAAATGTGACATGGTCCTTAGAACATGAGGACTCACCAACTCTTTGAACTTTGAATGGTCAAGCAACTAGCCACAAGCGGGAGGAGGAAGATCGTCATAACCTAAATTAGTTAAACAATATAGGCATAAGTATGCATTAGTACATGGGATGTATCATGTATGAGGGATATGCAATAAAAAATGAAACATGATCATACGGGGAATCAATCAAAAACATGATATGCATGACCGAGCGAAACATAGTAAAAACGTTTAAAAAAAGAATCATAAATCATGAACCTGGTCAATGCATCTAAAAATTGTAAGGAAAGCTTTATAAGACCTTTGAAAGTAACTTAGTTCATTTTGTGGGATATTAAATTTAACTGACAATAGATCATGCGAGCTATAACAAGGAATCCATGTAACTCCCACGTCGAGAAGAGAGAGTCTACTTTCCAAGGTAGAACTTTGTATCATATCATATGTTATATGTGGATCCACTAGCTAGCCCATTTAAGGTAATCCCGCGGGGACACGTAGTTTGGAACTAGAGGTTTCTACTACAGACTACCCTATTTGAGTCTCCACCTCAAAATTCTCTTGGTGTTAAGTTAAATCCCAATGGAATAGTAATATTCATAACATACCATCATACCTGAAAAGTTACAATTAAGTTACTAATCTAAGCTTAAAACATCACAGAGTAGCTCTTTAAGCCATGTGTAAGACAATCTTTCACTAATCATGATTTCTAAATGTGAAAATACCTTTGAAAGTTAATTGATGCTCATCTTAAATCAACCTCAATCATAAAACATTCCTTTCCATAAATCATGCATAACTTCATGTAAACATCATTCGTAGATTCAACCTTCTTCATAAATTCATGTAATTTAGGGTTCATAGTCAAATTCAAGAATAATTCATGGGATTTATGTGATATCAATAGAAAAAAATGTAGTTAAGTGAAAACAATAATAATAAGATAAAAATTAAACAATTTAATCAACATAATTAGAACCCATACATAATTGAATGAAAACCTACTTAATTTTGGTGAAATTAAACTTTGGACAATTTAGAAAGCTTGGGGCTCAATGGATGAATGGAACCCATTGATGAAACCCTACATACCTTGCAGATCAAATCCCAAAATCAATGGAGGAATTGGAGACTTGAAGCTTGAAACCCTAGGTATTCTTCCTTGACCGTGAGAGAATTTGAAGATGAATGTGGATGGGAATTGGGGATTTGAGTGAATGAGCAAGTTGGGGTAACTTTAGGGGTAGAAGGATAGTTATAGAACCTATAAATAAGGGTAAAAAAACATAGTATAGGTGATAAATGCATATAAAAAGACTCAAATATCCTTAAGAAATAACTGTCAAACGACCCTACAATTCGGACCTACGGACTGTAGAAATTTCTACGAACCGTACCGATCAATCATAGGTCGAGTTACTGGGCCTAAAAATTGGCCAACTTCCTACGACATCGTTTTATGGACCATTTAACTTACTAGGTCTATAGAACCCATATGTAGACCTCAACTATAACCAAAATAATTCACTTATTCTAGAACCTTCTTATGGAACCCATCTACAACTCGTCAAAAGTCCTACGACTCATCCTGTCCATCCATAGGTTAATCTTTAGAAACTTGAAATTTCAAAAACTCATCCCCAAGTCTACCACTCCCTTCCTACGGCCCGTAGAACTTCCTATGGTCCGTAGAAAGGACTCATAGAACCTTCCTCAATGCCAAAATCATAATTTTCCCTTTTCTTTCACTTTCCAATTTCTGTGGTGGTACATTTTTGGGATACTTCTTTCTTTTGAGGGCATGTAAGTTGATAAAGTGGTGATTTTGAAAATTTTAAATTGAATCAAGTGAGCATGTGAAGGAGCTATTGAATTGAGTCACATTTTGAGTTAAAGTTGTTGTAATTTAATGATTCTTGGCCCTTGAAAATATTTCACGAGAATGAGGGGATGAAATTTTTTCATGCGGACTATTTGTTAGTACCAACCAAAGTCATTACCTTTGTGCTTAGTTGAAAAAGGTGAAATTGATTTGTCATATGTGTTGAAATGAGGGCCTCTTGTGCTTTGGATTTTCCTTACTTGAGGACAATCAAAGTTTTAAAGTTGGGATTGTTGATGAGTGGTGGATTTCCACTCATTTGAGGCTCGTTCCTTATTATTTTTACCTTTCTTTGGGTTAGAACGGGTGCTTTTCATGTGGTTTTCTTCATATTTGTAGGAAAAGAAAATAGATAGTTGATATAGAATATATTTGAAGAAACCAACTAGAACTGAGGCATGTAGAGGATATCGGAAGAAAGTTGAACTCACAGTGAAGTACTCATCGCAACCTCATGAAATCGGGGTCACGATTGCATTGGCCAAGAATTTAATACCTTGCAATCACGTGGTTAGGGTTCACGATTGTGTTACCCAGTGACACTACCCATCCCGATCGCGTGAGGTAGTTGCCACGACTGCGATGAGCAATTGCCTTGAATTTGGGCAGATTGGGGATTTCACCTACTTGATCCCAAAACCCCTTTTTACAATCATTAGCAGTCACTATGCAAAGAGGCATGCAAGGTAATAGAGAATAGTTCATATTTTAGTTTAGAGTAGAGAAAAACTATAGATTTCATATTTTTGGTTGATATTATGAAGGCAAGTTGCCTCACAATTCACAATTGGGTTTGAAGATTGTTTGACTAATAGTAAAATCTTGTGTTCCCTTCTTATTTCCTTGCTTTACATTGCTTAAAATTGTGGGTGTAATTGTGTATATGTAATTGTGGTTTTGTGCTAAAAATAAACAAAACTATTTGAGTATTTGATTTATCATTCTATTGCTTTTGTGATTCCTTGATTCCTTGCTTTGATTCATCAAATGGGTTTACTCTAATTTTCATATTTAGATTTATGATTTGAGAGTGCACGCTAAAATCTAGCTTCCGGTCTTTGTGGGTTGCTTGAAAATAATTCTTGAAGTGGAAAATTAGATTAATAATCATATTTTGGCTCTAAATCCTAAATTTGTGATTGAAAGGACAAGATTTTGGGTCTACTTTGTTGAATGCTAAACTTGATAGAAATAGAGGTTTAGATTAAGGTATTAGCTTGCTTTGTTGTTCAACATGATTGAGACCGAAAGGAGATTTTGTGATATAACACTTTGAGACCGAAAGGAGATCAGTGTTGATTAATGGTGATCTAGCCTTCCTATTATTAATAGAGCATGTGTTGAATTGCAACTGACCGTTTGAGTGTGGATTGAATTCAAAAAATTTCAATTCCCATATATCTCTTACTCGATCATTTCTTTGCCCAAATCCACCGTTTTGATACTAAAATCACTCTTAAGTATATTTCCTGCTTAGGTTCAAACTTATAGCTATTTATTTTTTGTCTTTTCAACTGTCGATAAATTATTCCTTGTGGGATTCAAATCCCTGACTCTTAGCTGGTTAGTTTTATTAACGACGACCGCTTAATCTTTAAACTTGTTTTGAGGCTAATTTGAGTGTTATCAATTACATTTTGTGCCAAACACGAGGTTAAATCATGACAAAGTAGGTATCAGATCTTGAGGTTCGTAGATCTCATTGTACTAAACTATGTCAAGTAGAATATTGCCAATTGGTACAGAGATGTTTGTATATCTCATCGAGAGGATATCAGATATTAGGAGAACTCACTTCTTCCTTTCCTTCATGCTATTATTTGATTTTAATTGGCATTTGGTGATCCAAATTGGTATCTAACACCCTTCATTCTTTTCTCTCGTAGATGGTGAGGACATGATCAGGTGAGGCTAGAGCTTATTCACTTATGCAAGTAGTTGAGCCGTAATGGCCAGCACATTGACCACAAAAAAAGGATATGGGAGCTTTCACTATTCTGTACACGATCAGGGTGCACAATGTAATAAAACCTTATTTGATTTGAAGGAATGTATCAATGTGATGCCTCTTTTGATTATCAAGAAGTTGAGTTTCCGGAATCCCAAGCCCACTTCTAAAAGGCTATTTATTGTGGATCTCTCAATCAACCTCCAATTTCAGGACTTGATTAAGTTCTTAGGAGAGTTCTACTTCTAGGTTCAATAAGAAGGAACTAGATAGCTAGGTGAAAGTTGGATTCCTTCAATGTTACGACTCGAGCGTAAACCCTGAATGTGGATGGCACTCGAGAACCATTGTTGGTCCCTAAGTGAACCATTGTCCTGGATGACTATTAAGAGTATGACTAAATCAAGCATACACAAGCATTAAAACTGAAGAAAATGTTTCAAACAGTTTACTGAATCTCAAAACTATCTGAAAATACAGAGTATGAAACATAAAATTTTAAATAAAACATCTGAAATTGAATACTGAAAGACTCTCCAAAGTTGTCTATATATGAGGCCTCTACTTTCTAAAGATAGGTGTGGGGACAAGATACACGACACCTCAAATTCCTACTTCTAAAAATATTATAAGACTAGTAAAATAACCGGCGCTTCGCGCGGGAATTTAATATCATGAAATATATAAAATAATACTTAAAATCTATCAGTCACTAAAACACTATATTATCTTACATAAAAGATTAATAATGTAAAGGAAAATGAAAATTATTACATCTTATCATTTATCCTTAATAACATAAGCATATATTAATGACTGTAAAAATACATATCAGGATCTGCAACATAAGCAATGGTGTCACTGAGCCACTCAACATGAGTAAAGTACACAAATATTTAATTGTGAAAAAGAAGAAGAGGAGAAGGTTCAGAATTTTCGTTGTTTTAAAATAAGAGGAAATTCCTCTATTTATAGACAGCAGATGGTAGTGTGAATAAATGTTTATTATGCCTTATCGAAAGGTTACAACTATTTGGAGAAGTTGCAATCCTTCAGAAAGATCACAACTTTTCATAAAAGTCGCAACTCTTCATTAAAGTCGCAACTTTTCATTAAAGTCACAACTTTTCATAAAAGTCGCAACTCTTCATTAAAGTCGCAACTTATCATAAAAGTCACAACTTTTCATCAATGTCAAAACTTTTCATGAAAGGGGAAGACTAATTTTGGAAATAAATAAATAAAAAGTGAATTCTGGTTTGTGGTGGCGCCACGTATGCAGGCCTAAGGTTCTCTTTTATATATATATATATATATACTATATATGATATGATATATGAAATATGATTGGAGTACTCTGAAAGCTAGGACGCCACATCAAAAGATAATGAGCGGATGATATGATCACAAAAGAACGTTTGTTGATGATTATATGTACCTGAATCAGCATCATGATACGATGGCCCTAGCATGACCCACTTGTGCAGCGACAGATTCAACTACCAGCCTATGATCGCTCTTGTCACCCATTGAGAAATTTAACCTTCGCTGCCGGAATGTTCTTTCTATTTCTGGGTCAACTGAAACCAAGAGAAATCCTTGACTCCTAGTATCACACATAAACTATGAAAAACCCTTCAATGGATAAGAATAATAACCAATGCGATTTGCAAAAATAATAGATACTTATTAAATTTCTACGAAATATGAAACTCTAAATTACACTCTTTGGCAACTAGAATTTTAATTTCTCTCATACTACGCCCTTTTATGATATTAAAGCGATCAATTGCAAAATTCAGTAACTCAACTTCAAAAAAAATTAATCTATATTAACACAAGATGAGCAGTGATAAGCAAACAATATGAAAAAGTATTAACATGTTAATCAAAGGCAACATCTCAATCAAAGCATGTAAAAGTATTTTATATCCTAGCATTAATTGAGAATAGATTGCAAATGGACCTCAAAATCTCCCTTATAATTAATTAACAAAAAATTTGAACTCGTACAGAGAAGGAAAAATTATCCTGCTCCAAAATCTCACTCATATATCACAATGACAATTATCCTCCTCCCCATTTTTCGTTGCACATGTACATGTATATATTTTCTAAAAAATCCCAGGTAGTGTGTATATGATTTGGAATACTGAAAGAAAGTTCAAAAACGTTTAGTGTCCAGATGGTGAGTCCCTCTATCTATGTGTGTTGTGGTTGTTCGTGTCTTTGCATTGTGTAAACTGTAAAGTATGTAATTACTAAAAATGGTGTAAAATTTCAAGTTTGATAAAATATCCCGTGTCTACGAGAGGTACTTTGGATTGTGGTACGAGATTATATGGCTAATTAGTATATTATGAGTAGACAATAGATTGAATCCACTTGAATGTGGTCCAATCCTTGTCCTCAACAAAGAAGGATTCGTTATTCTACAAGATATTATAAGAAAAACTATATGGTTTATAATCCAAACCAGACATTTCCCACACCAGCTTTACAGGTTCTAGAATGTTGCTATCCTTTTTGAAGGCACAACTTATTAGCTCTGAAAGAATATTATGGAACACACAAGGATAATATTCATTCAGAGCAAATAGATATCATATGTGCTAAGAAAAAGATTAGTGGCAATTTAGAGCTGCAAAACTCGTCTGGGTACAATCTGAGCTGGATTTTATATTTTTCGGTTGTTCTTATAAAATTTCAAATAAAAATGGATTCATCTTTGTTGTATACAAGTGTTGAACCACATTGAAGTTGATTCATTCTAATGTCATGCCCATGCTATTCTAGGCCCAATATTCTTGTACTACAATCTCAAGTACCTCTTATAGACAAACATTCTAATAGAATTAACCAGAATATTATATTTCAAATTTATGATTGAACAACATTAAGGTCTCGCCGTTGATGCGGAGTTGATTTTGAAAATAAAGTATTATTACCAGCATCAGTGGCGGAGCTAGACTTTCTACGGCGGGTGTGTAAAAATTTTAAAAACAAAGAACAAAAATTTTAATTGGTAGGGTCAACCTAGCGAATTTACTCTCAACACCATCAATAGTTTTTTCACCAAACACAAACCGTCCGAAATGAAATAACTCCAATTCAGTTTGCTTTCAAAAATTCATGATAAATTATATCAAGTAAAATAATATTACTATAATGAATGGGTCAAAATTTTACTGAACACATAACACACGTTCGTAATAAATTAAAAATTACTAGTTCTTACTTAAATTTAAAGTTATTTTTCAATCTATCGATTTTGCTAGATATTTTGTATTGATAAAAAAGTGCGAGAATTCTAATCGAAAGTTTCAACTCTCCTGATTCACGTATGAAACTATGGTAAAATTAACCCATTATGAACTATTTTTTCCCCAAACCTCCTTATAACCTACTTAAAAAGAAATGAAAAACTATGATTGCAGATAACCTTTTCTTCTTCTCTATTCTTCGGTAGAAACATCTTTGAAATATTATTATTATTATTATTATTATTATTATTTTATATATAATATATATATATATATATATATATATATCCAAATTAAGGTTTCAGTTATATTAAATATTTCTTCTAATTTAACTTATATAGCACAGTTAAAATTTTGAGATTCAAATTTCTAAACTTTGATCGTAAACTTGGAAATAGTAACTTAAGTTTTTTGAAACAAAAAATATATATATTTGGAAAACTACATAAAAAATAATATAAACCACAATAATCAACAACTTCTAATGGTTCAAAGACATAAGAAAAAATCAATTTAAAAACTTGGTTGACACTCAATATTTCAATGATATCACATAAATTAAAATGGAGAAATAAATACTCCCTCCATTTCATATTGATTGAATTTTTAAGGTGTTTCACACTCTTTAAGAAAAGTAGATTAAGACATAAATTGTAGGAGTGTTCACGGGTCGGTCTGGATCGGTTATTGGTCAAAACCAAAACCAAACCAACTTAATCGGTTTTAAAATTATCAAAACCAAACCAAATCAAATATAGTATATGTTTATCGGTTTGGTTGTTATCGGTTTTGGTGCGGTTTGGTTTGGTTATTCGGTTATTAACCATAGACAAAAATAAAAGAAACAATTCATTCAAAACGTGAAAAAAGTGGCAACAATCCATTTAGAACGAAAATAGTTAGAATGACTGACATTACATAACTTTCAATCATTGAATTTACTATGAATAAAGCTTCAAAATTCATTATTTTGGCATAGAAGAAAGAGAAAGTGATATTTTCAATCTTCTAAAGAATTGTGACACTCTCATATACATAAAATCAATAAGATAAATATTCTCACCTTGGACATTTTTTCTTTGATAAGTAAATTATAAATAAATTTTGATGAAAATACATATAAGATGTCAAGCCCCGAGCCTACACCCTGGGCGGGACCGACACTCGAAGACCATTGCTGGCCCCAAGGGAACCCTTGGCCTGACTCTCTTAACTCATTGGAAACCTAACTCAACAGAATAACTCCATGCAATGAAAGGTCATAAAACAACCTAACTGATAAAAATCTGGCCAAAAAGGCAACTCGTGTCTCAAAATAGAATATTTACATATATACATAGATGAGAGACTCAATACTAACTGACGGACTGTCTATGAAGCCTCTAAAATACTGAGATGGATTTTGGGACAGACCCCGCAACATCCTAACAAAACAAAACTAAGAACACAAAATAACAGAGTCCTCCGGAAAACAAGGAGGCTCACCACTGACTCTGGAGTGCTCAGCTGGATCAACGGCGTGCTGGATGCTGATCATGGATACCTGCGTCTGCATCTTCATAAGATGCAGGCCAACTAGCATCAGTACATTGAATGTACGAGTATGCGAGCTGGAAAGCTAAACAACAACTTAAGCTTGAAAGGAATACAAAGGAACTCTTACCTTGGTTCTGCTCCACTCATGAATAACCGAACTCAATATAAAGAAATAATACACATGCAATATATATATATATATGCTTGTAAAACAATGTAAACAACTTAGCTCGTTAATGATAAAACAATAACAAACTTAACTTTACTTATATAAAAGTAATATAAGTTTTGTGGGAGATTCTTTAACCGACAACCACCACTATGAGCCCTAGTGATGATACAACGTTTTACCTCACGTTGCCCAAGGACCATCCTATACCTTGCCGTGATATAGGACCTTACTTTACTTAGTGGATCCACTAGCTTAATCTTACGTGATCATCTAAAAAGAATGACCCGTCAAGTTCCATGTTGGCTACATGGTGTAACATCCGGCAATTTGAAATAACTATGAAGAAGCTTGAAATTGGAAATAGTCATTTTTGGAAAGAGTTTTAAAAAAATCTAGAAAATTTGGTTATGGAAAAAAGTGAGTTTTTGGTCAACTTTGAACAGTCATAACTCCTATCTCAGGATGATTTAGGTGTAGTTACAATTATGTTTGCGAAGCTCGTGGAATGATTTTTCCAACGCCGCCAAGTTTGCGTGATTCCGAGTTCGTATAAGTGAGTTATACCCTTTGGAAGTTGGGCTGTTGGCAGGGCAGTTAGCCCGAATTTGTAAGGGTATTTTGGTCTTTTCCCTAACTTATTCTTTTGGTTATTTAAAGGATCCAAGCTGATTTTTAGATCAGTTTTTCCCTTTTTAAAAGAGTGAGAGTGAGGGTTAGGGTTCTTGAGAGAAGAGGAGAAGGAGAAGAAGAAGCAAGGTTCGTAGAGATCGTCGTGGTTTTCGTCAGGGGTGATTCCTATTAAGGTATGTGAGTTCATAGTGTTGGGGTTGGTTCTTTCCCCCACACGCCAAACTCGTTTTATTATCGAGAAAAGCTTGGTTGTGTTGTTGATGTTGTTGATGTTGTTGAAGTTGTTGGTTGTGATTGTGTTAAAGCCTTGTTGATTTGGGACATGTTTCCGGTGGTGTTTGTGAGTTGAAATATATTGTATGTTGAGGGGTTTATGATTTTAAGTGTTTGGGGCTGCAAACTTCGAAGTTTAGAAAGTTTAGAGTTGGAGAAAAGAAGGAGAAAAGTCGGTTTTACGGGGGAAAAGGGTGGGGCGTCGCGCCTACCAGCGCGTCCCAAAAGGGGTTCTGAACTTTCCCCCTTGGGGCGGCGCTCCTAGCAGAGCGCCAGCAGTCCCCTTCTGAAGTTTTAGGGCTGGCGGACCGCGCCTCTCATAGCGCCAAGGACGCCAACCTTTCCCATTCATTCCCCACTTGTCCATGCATGTTTCTTCGTATTGTGCCTATGTTTTATAGTTGGTTTCAACACTCCAAGTTACGTCTAAAGGTCAAGAATTCATCCATAACATGTGATCAAACACCTTGAATTCATAATCCAATTCGAGGAAAGTTCGGATCAAAATCAAGTGAAGTTAAGAGTCAAGCTTAGAAGTTAAGAAGCAAGTCATAGCAAGTTTTTAAAGTTGTTCAAGAGCCTTTATTAAACGTTTTCAACTTCGTTTTAAGGCTCAAGTTTCAAGTCAAGCAAAGAGTTTAGAGTTTCAAGCTAAGTGAAGAGTCTCAAGTTTCAAGTTAAGTATAGAGTTTCAAGTTAAGTAAAGAGCATACAGTTTCAAGTTAAGCCAAGAGTAAGAGTCAAGTTCATTTATCTCAAAAGTTATTAGGGAACTAAGTATTCCCAAAGAAGTTTATAAATGTTTTCACATTTAAGATGAGAGGAGACTGAGATTTTCCAAAAGAGTTTCGAGCAGTTTGAGTACTATCTCTTTTTGAGAAAAGATGAGTTTTGCGAAAGAGTTTCTAAAACATGATTAGTATGACAAATCGAGTATGTCATCAATGT
>JAJOOI010009428.1:0-21530 GCA_029582585.1 Solanum bukasovii | reverse complement strand
CTCCAGGTAATGCCACAAAATTGTTGACCCTATCTTTGTGATTGAGCTTCTTGGACACCGGATAGTACTTTGCTTTGAACACCTCAGCCAGTTGGTCCCATGTGAATATTGAGTTATACGAAAGCTCAGTGAACCATACTGCAGCATCGTCTGTCAGTGAAAGAGAAAACACTCGTAATCCAATGACGTTCATATCCAAGTTTGGTCTACCTACACAGCTTTTGCAAACCACCCTTAGCTTGGCCAAGTGAGCATGTGGATCCTCCGATGGCGATCCTGAAAATAAGCCTCTTGCTGTAAGCATCTGCATCTCATTGTGACTAGCCGGTTGTCGAGTTGATCTCTTGTGATGATCATTGCACGCTAGCTGAAAATTGTAGAGTCTTGTTTGATGATTGTACCAAATGCCATGTGTGGTGAGGTTGTCTTGAACTATGTGCTTGATGATACCTAGAACTTGCCCCGTTAGTCCAATTGATTAATGGAAGCAAGCAATTGAAATGATCTTGGTCAAAACTTGTGAAGTATGAGCCAACATTTGATAGTATACCTCTTTATGGCCACATTGTGAGAGTGTGAACCTAGCTTGACACCCTTTAAGCCTACCCTTTTCTTTGAAAGAAACTTGAACAACCTTGGCCTCTTTGTCCCATCACCTTTAACCTTCATGAAGTATTAGTTCGTTTGAATAGCCAACTCAGGCCAAAAGCTTAAGTTGGTTGTGTGGTGAAAAAGAAGGAAAATCAAGAAATGTGAAAAATCTGCCTTTGTAAGATCATGCTGAAAAATATGGAACCCCTTCATGTAAAAAAAAAGGAGAAAGAAAAGAAAAAGGTGAAAATGAAAAAGATTGAAAAAAAGAACTATTTGTGAAATAAAGTTTGTGGAAGGAGCAAAAGAAATGGGGTTTCCAATGACTCATGGAATTATAGGGTGGATTGTGAACATCATAGAATGTGAAAGAGAAGGACAAAAAGTGATTTGCAGGCCATACTTCATAAAGGTTGAAGTCAGTAAATCAAAACGATCATACCTTTGTACTAAGCCATGCTACAAGCCTTGAAAGACCTTTGTGATCTTGAGCCAGCTGAAAATAATGTTGATTGGAAAATAAGGGCAAGCCTATGGGTAGAGTCATGCATCTGTTCATCTTTGGGAGTGTGAGAGTTGTATTTGATTCCGAAATCTTAAATTGTTGATGATTTTTTTGTGAGCATGGAATCATCCTTGATGTGAGGGCATTTGAATGCTTTTATTGAGCTTGTACTTGCATTTGAAGAAAGCATTGTGAGCTTGACTCTATTTGATAATGGTTAGTCACAATCTTAAACTTAGAGTGCACAATTGAACATTGCATGCAAGATTTGAACCTCTTGTGTCATTTGTGTTGAGTCTTGAGTACTACTGTTTGTAGACATCCTTGTTGAACAGATTAAATTTGAGTTTTACTAGAGGACAAGAAAAAGTTTAAGTTGGGGGTGTTGATGAGTCTGAGATTTCAACTCATTTAGGGATTTGTTTTCATAGTTTTACTGTCTTCAGTGCCTAATTTATGTTCTAAACTGATATTAAAGTGTTGATTTGCAGTAATAGCTGCTAAGGAGCAAAGCAAGAACATTAATGAGCAAAAAAGAGGAGAACAACAAAGCTGAAGATCGCCAATGCCACTCGGCGGTTTGCCGAGTGACCTCTTTGCCTACCGAAAGCCATAGAGTATTACCCATTTGATGAGAGAAATTGGGCAAAGTACTATACCCATCGGCGAATCACCGATTGGGTTTGGCGAAGGAGACTCAGTCCGCTGAAAAATACAGAACTATCAACGAAAGTGTAAGCAAAAACGATGATCAACGAGAGTAAATGGCGCATTGCCGAACCCTTCGGCGACCCCGGCCTACACCGCTTAAAGTTACAATACAAAAGTGGTGAGAACTCAAGTTAAAAAGGCAATGTATAGAGGCATTTTCTGACCTGTTTTACGATACGCGACTTACCTCACTGATTGACCCCAAAGGAAAAATTCTAAAAATGTATAAATTGATTTTTAAAAATAGATCATGGTATCCTATCAATGTTAGACTCATATCCTTTCACTGAAACACTGTTTTTTGCTTAGTTTTGAAGGGTTCTCTAGTAATTTTTGAATTGGGTTTTGGAATTGAAGCTAAATTGAAGAATTGTAAAGAATTAGAGATTAATACCCAGCTATGGAGAATGTAATCGTTATTGATTTCTTACTTTTTCTAATGTGTGGCTAAAACCCTCATTCTTTACGGTGTGATTTTGTGATTAATTATCTTAATTAATTGATGGGTGTTAGTAATTGTAGATTTTATTGCTGTTTCGAAGTGAGTTTGGTTTATAGTTGAGGTTCAATTTATGAATTGTAGTGAAAATTGCATTTCTGATATAGGATTCTATGCTTGTTTGAGAAAGAGATGTAGAGTTAAGGCTATAAATTGATGATTGTAGTAATTGGGTTGTTGTAGGTTCAGCTCGAGAGAGTGAATCTTAACTCGAGTCTACCTATCAAGCTCGAGAGAGAAGATAAATTGAGGTATTGGGCTGCTTTTAAAGATATGCTTGTCGAGGTTCAAGAGAACTCACTTGAATCGGAATAGATGTTTGAGAGAAAGCTACGGCATCTATAGTCTAGCCTACTCACTAATTTCGAGCGAATTTCAATGATTGGTAATCACCCATTTAGTGAAATTGATAATTAATCAATTACATCCCCAAGGATTCCTCTGTATTTGCTTACCTCGTTGGTCTTTGTAATTTGAATTAAGTGTGACTTGACAATTCTCTTTCCCCATCTGACATTCGTTGTCAAACCCCTTAAATTTGAATTGATATACTCTGATAATTTCTATTCATACAATCGATTAGAACACGTTTATAACTTAGTAACTGAATTCTCTACTGTATCACTCCCTGTGGGATCGACTCCAACTTTTTATTAGGTTATACGAGATTACGATTGCCTACACCTAGTATCAGATAAGGTGTAGTTGAGCATTATCAATCACTCCGGTAGAAAAGATAGAATTGTCCCTTTAGCAACTCAAATGTGTTTCTCAAGTGTGCTTTGAACAATGGAAGAGTGAGAGGGTGGTTGATGCGGGTCCTCTTGATTAGGAAAATTTTAAGGTTTCTTTTCTTGATAAATTCTTTCCCCTTGAGATGGGTGAGGCAAAGGTACTTCAGTTCGTTAATCTTCGTCAAGAAAATATGAGTGCAAAAGAGTATGTGTGAAAGTAACATAATTTTCCAACTATGCTCCTTCTATGGTTGTCGATTGTAGGGAAATGATGAGTAATGTAGTTTCGGGTATGTATGGTTAAGGAATGTCATACCGCCATGCTTATAAAGGATATTTATTTCCTATTAATGAATCGTTAACAACAAATTAAAGAGGAGAAGTTTGAGTAAAGGTATAGGGAGGCCATGAGGGCAAAGATCGGTAATGGTGATTTTCATATTCAAGGTCCGGTGGAGGTAATCATTCTCAAGGTAATGGTTCTAAGGAGAAAAGGTTGTCTGAGTGTCTTAAGCGTGTAAAAATACATAGGGGTGATTGTCTTGACGGTTCTAATGCATATTTTTTTATGTGGAATGATGGATTATAAGATAAGAGATTGTCCTTTTGTTGTTAGGAATGAGGGAGATAATCATCGATGGGCTCAACCTTACCCTTTCTCGGGTTCTAGAGGTTGTCAGAAACATAATAGGTTTTATGCTCTTTGAAGATCATGAGGTTCCCTGAATGAAGTAATTGGTAAGTTCTGGTCTTTTAGCTTGTGGTTATGCTTTGTTTGATGTTGGGTATTTCATTGGCTATGGTATGACTCTACGTATGGTTAGTGTGTTTAAGGTCGACGTTGAAATCCTTGTGGAAACTTCTTAAGTGTTTACTTGTATCAAGGGTTCCATGGTTGTTAAAACTATGGTGTTATGCTTGGGTTAAATGAGATGAATTTGAAAAGACTAGAGAGGTTTCCTCCCAAGGGGGAGATAGTGTGCTTCATGGTTTGTGTGTGTGAGACTATTTAGATTGTTGGAAAGGTTTCTTGCTTTGTGTTGGTATGTGAAAGGTCGGAAGCGATGTAATCTCTTAGTATCCCTATCTCTTTCCATTATCTTCAGGTCTAGCTTGAGGCACTAGCCCCTCATGGTTCAATAATTAGGATTCTTGTGTTTTAATTATTCCCATGTTTCCTCATGCATTCATGCTCATGAAATTTTTTATTTTCGAAGAGTATGATTTACATGTATGTCTTATGTGTAGCGACCCAAAAAAATTGATAGGTGAAATTAGAGCCTAATGTATGAATTTTAAAAGTTTAAGCATAAATTGGAGTTATGAAATTTTTCAAAAAAAAATTGGACGTTGCCTTAGTTTTATTTGATAAGTCCATGTGGGCAAGGGGCACTTTTGTAAATATTAATTTTAGTTAAATTAAGAAGTGGTTATATTTTATATTATTTCTAATAACTATATGGTATTAAAACTTTTAAAAGGTATTTTTGAATTCATTCTTCAAATTAAAACCCCCCAAAAGTTCTTTTCTCTAAAAGTCCTCTCAAGCTCAAGGAAGAAGAAGATGGGGGAAACTAGGGTTTCGAATTGAAGGTTTCTTTCATCAAATTTTTGTGGGTTTTCTCAATACTAAGGTATGGTGGCTCTTTATCTAAAGCTAGTTTTCGCTTTAGAGCCAATTTCAAAGGGTTTTCAAATACTCAAAAGTTATGAAAAACTTCTATTTCTTACTCTACTCAAGGGTTCTTGCATTAAATGGTTTTAAATGATGGATTGTGATATTGTTGATATGAAATTGATGTTTTCAAGTGAAAAACTCATGAACCCTTGATTTCACAAATTTATATATTTGACTTACAAAATGGGTTTGTTGATAATGATTGGGTATTGATGAATTTATGCTTAGAATAGATTGTATTGTTGATGTTTATGATTTTCTATATCTATTGATTAATGTTGAGGATGGCTTTGGAGGATGATAAGTTGGCTTAATCTCATATTATTGACATAATTGTTCTTGCTTGGTTTGATCCACTTATGGTGGAGGTGTTTAATTATGGATTGTATTATGAATATGGCCTTTAAGGCATTATCTATTGAATTAAAGTGTTATCAAGTTGTGAAGTGTTATTGTACTATGTGAAGGTAAATATGTGAAGGTATTCTTATGGTTATAAGGTAATCTTGTACAAAGTGTTATGGTAGTGTAATTGAAAATATGTTCTCTTTCAATGTTCATATGTGACGATGTTGGACTATGAAGAGTCCTTAAATGGTAATGTTGTCACTTGCTTGGTAGACTTAGATGTCCCTTCTTGTTACTTGAAAGCTCTTTGAATGAATGAATGTCTAGGGTCGGTAGGCCTAAGCTAAGCATGGTGCCCTTTCTATGAATGATAAAAGAGGACTTCTAGATTATATCTTGAATAGGCTAGACCTAGCATGGTACCCTTTTCATGAGTAAGTCTAGACTCCTAAATGTGAATGTTAAACCTTGAAGTGGTGAACCGTAGGGGTAATGACCTTCTTCTTGTGTGAAATAATAGACTTAGAGATGGTGGACCGGAACGGTAACAAACTCTCTCTAAGAAAGTCAATGAGCTATCCTTAAATGAACCTTGATCGGCTAGAACTAAAAAATGGTGAAATGGGGTACACTCTAGTGCATACATTTGAATGAAATACTCTATGGGAACTAAAGCGAAGCACCGAGTGGATGTGGTTAGGATGGTGGCCCTACTTAAGTATGAGACTAGGGCACAATGAACATCCTTGGACATCCCCTAAACCATGTGCCTACATGGGTTGCTTATTAGTTCTACCTTTGGCAAGTAGAACACCTTCCACGGAGTAGGGTAGACTCCGGATTCCATGCCTAGCTAGTATGGTCTATGTCGGTTAATGCCTATTCCCATCATGTGGGATGTGCACTCTAGTTATTGGATAGGTTCTACAAGGTGTAGGTGGTAGTATGGGATGCTATCTACACATTGCATGAGTAGGCCTAGAAGATGCTAAAGTGAGTTCCCTAAGTCTAAATGGATATTATGTGAAAGTCCCCTAAATGCTTAAATGTCTCCTAAAGTGGTTCATTAAAGAATATTGACTTAGCATGTTATATTGTAATGGTACTTTCCTTATCTATGGTAACCCTTAGGAACACTTAGGTGTATATAAAGAGATTGTATAGGCGGTCACTTCATGTTTCACTTAAGTGTGGCTTTGGGTAACTTGAGATAAGGGTCATTAAATGATGAAAAGGCTTACTTGTCGCTTATGTTCATGCATTGTACATTGGTAGTAGTTGAGTATGTCTATTATGTGGGTATTGTCTTATATGTGGATGATGACGTGAAATATGTCTCTTATAATTGTGATATGAAGGTTTTATAAAAAATGGCATGAAAGCATATATCTTAAATAAATGTCTGTTTTAGCATGTTTTTGCATGGTCATCATACTTAGTTCTTAATTGTGCTAATTCCATATTTTGCTCTATTTTTCTACAAGTGTAGGTTCCGGCAAGTGAGCGGGTTCTATAGTAAGCTTGGGATTTGAAGTTCTTCCTAAATCATGTGGTATGTCCTCATATGTCGGGGACAAGACTTTTCTATTCTAGTTTTATGATAAGGTTCTTGTAATAGACTTAGTAGACTTCTTTTGATTGTAAAGGGCCGTGCCCCTAGTATGTTTTCAGGTTTATGTCTAAGATGGCTAAGAGACTTAGTATTCCGCTTGTGTACCTTTGAAAGGTGTTTAAAAAAAAAAGACCTTTGAGTCTTATGGATTTTGTTTTAAAGAGTTCTTAAGTCCGCACTATTTTACATATCTAATGTGATGAATACTAAGGGCTTGTATAAGACCTCCGAGAGGTCGAATACGCATGTTACGACTTGGGGGTGCTCTCGGGTCGTGACATTATGAATTGATGTTTAGAATATGTTTTATCTTGGAGTCAAGTTTTCTCCTTGGTTATGTGCATTTTGATGAAGTTGCATTCATTTTGCGTTGTTAGTTTCTCTCCTACTCTTTTCGTTCTAGTTTGAGTTCCATTTGAGGACGAATGTTCCCAAGGGGGAGATATTGTAACACCCCAAAATTTTTAAAGTTAAGACTCGAATCATTCTTCATTCTTCTATAAGGTTGTACCGAGTGATTCTTAATTGTTCTTTAGTGTTAAGTTTAATTATTTAGTGTGGGAATGATTTTGGATATGAATTAAGGTCACTAAAATCCCCTAACACAACCTTGAGTTGAAAGATTTCTTACAAATTGAGTTTCAATATGAGATTTTACTTGGGTCAACTTCAAATGACCATATCTCTTATCACATAACGAATTAGGTGGCCCATGAACTAATAAATTAAAGGTCTGTGAGTCCTCTTTCCAACACCACCAAGTTTGCACCATTTCGAATTCAAAGTCAAATATTATGCCCATTTTAGTAAATTCCTATAAGACAATTATAGTTTTATGGATGGCATTATGGACGATGGATTGTTTCACGGACCGTGGACCCCTAAATGGTCCGTGTAGCCTTCCTTTTAAGGCACTCCATCATGTTTTTTTAGATGGGGGTCATTTTGATCTTTCCCCTATGTGTTTGGTACCTAAGCTATGTCGTTTTAATCGTTATTTCAAGACCTATATAATAGAATTAAGTCCTAACACTACTCATTCTAAATCATTCTCCTAATTCCCAAAATTCTATGTAAGGCTAAGGAAGAAGAAACTAGGATTTTACATCAAGATCTTCAATTCACCATAGCTTTTGTGAATTGATCACTCAGGTATGTAACCTATGGAGACCTTTCCTCCATAGGATTCCTAAATTCTTTAACTTAAACAAGTTAGAATTCTCAATTCAAAGTTAGGGTTCCATTCAATCTTCATGGGTTCTTTTCAGTTATGATCCAATTGATGATTTTCTATATTTTTGAGCATGAATTGAATTAATTACATATTTTCAAGTTGAAGCCATATGAACCCATGCGTGATCCATGATTTTTTACTATGGACACATGATGAAGCTTATGAACTATGATTTATTGAAATATGCATGTCTTTTGAAAGTAATGATTATGACTCAAGTAAGCTTGTAGATGAAGGTATCTATATGTTCTATAAGGCTTGGCCACATGACATGAATAACATCTAAATTTTCCATCAATGCTTTTGGACTATTTTCCTAAATTACATCTTAATTAGTATGGTATACGGATATGTCATCAATGATTATAGATCACACTTTTAAAACTATTTCGATTCGTAGCATAGCACTTTTAGTATGAAGTTAATGAGTATGGGACTTATAAAGCTATTATGGAAAGATCATTCATAATGAAAGGTTTTCTCACGCATGGTCTAAGAAGCTACTCTATGATGTTTCTAGCTTGGATTAGTTTCTTAATTGTACTTTTCCATTTATGATAATATGAATATGATAAACGACTATTTCGTGGGATCTTACTTCGCACTGAGAGGATAATGGGATGAAGGCTCTCCCTTTTTAGAGTCCGGATCTTTAGTAGAAATATCCATGTCCCATAAACGATGTGCCACTATAAGATGTTGTCTTAGATAGATATTAGCTAGTGGATCCACCAAAGCTTGAAGTTCATGGTCCTTACCTTGGCACGTAGGACACTCTCTTTTCGGTGTGGGAGGAGTACGGTGGATTCCATGATATAGCTCACATGGCCTAAGTCTGTTATTGGTAAGCTTCCCACAATAATGAACTAAGGTTTATTTTTTAAAGATGTTTTTAAAGATGTTAAGCTTGTATTGACCATGATTATAACTTCTATTTTCTAACTTTTTTTCTTATGATTTATCTTGGTCACTGCATGCTATATAAAGTCTTTTTAGTATGTTTCATAACTTTTATGCATTGCTATCATAGTTAGTACATTACATGTACTATGCATACTTGTGCCTATAATATTTCATAATGTAGGGTCTGGCGTTCCTACCTCTCACACTCGTGGCTAGTTGAACTTTTCAAATTTAAGATTGGTGAGTTCTCATCCTTCGAGGACCGAGACACTTTTATAGATGTATGTTATTTCAATTTTAACACTTTGTATGTCATGTATGAGTTACGTCCATCCCAGTTATTTTGAGTTAGTAGATGACTTATTGAGATTTATGTTAGACTTCCTCTTTGATAAAACTCTTTTATGATATATGACTGTTTCTTTTGAAATCTTTAATTCTATTATCTTGTATGATATACTTAGTGGCTTGTGTAGGGCCTCTCGGGGTCCTATACGCCATGTTACACCTAGGGTATACTTTGGATCCTGACAAATTATTTCTTTCCCAATTTGTGCATGGCTTGCTGTCATGACCCAAGGTAGCCCCTAGGCGTAACATGGCATATGAGACCTCGAGAGTCCCCATACAAACAACTTAGAATACAACATACAAGATTATAGAAATCAGGAGATTTAAAAAGAGTTTCAAAATATAAAATTTTATAAAGAGAAACGAAAGTTTAAACATCATCTCAAAGACATCTAGTACATAAGAAGCAATCGGGACGTATCCCATACATCAAGTATAAAACTGAAATGAAATGGCAAAAATGAAATAAAGGCTTGCTCCTCGAATGTATGAGGAGTCCCAAATCTTCAAACTTTAACTACTAGATCCCTTGCCACGGAAGTGCGAGTCTAGGGCGTGGGACCCTATGTTTTGATAAGAAATGTAGGCAAGAGTATGCGTTACGACAAAGATGCACTAAGTATGAAAGGCATGCATACAATTTTTGAAATCATGCTAAAAGGGACATTTTCATAAAGGGACATGACCAAACTGAGATTGAATGTAAGAG
Source organism: Solanum bukasovii (assembly GCA_029582585.1). Lineage (NCBI taxonomy): Eukaryota > Viridiplantae > Streptophyta > Magnoliopsida > Solanales > Solanaceae > Solanum > Solanum bukasovii. The sequence continues at coordinate 11,655 of JAJOOI010009428.1, read as the reverse complement.
AACTATAATACATAAGTCATAAAACATAGTCAAAGCAAGTAAACATCATTTTAAGTCACATGTGAGATACTTCTTGAAGTAACCATAGTTCTTTATTGTGGGAGATTTACCTTTAACCGACATATAAGACCATGTGAGCTATCAACATGGAATTCGGTGTCTACCCTACACCGTAAAGAGGTGTCCTACTTGTAAAGGTAAGACCATGAAACTTCTAGCTTATGTGGATCCACTATGTCTATCTAAGACAATCATCTTATGGAGGCACATAAGTATGGGATAAATATATTGCCACTAGCAACCCGACCTCTACTAACATGAGAGTTTCCATCTCGATATCCTCTCGGTGCTAAGAGTAAATCCAACGGAATAGTCATTTTCTTAACTTATCTTTATCATCCATGGAAGGGCACTTTATATTGCCAATCCAAGCTAAATCATATGTCATCCATGGAAAGGCACAATTAAGTAACCAATCCAGGCTAGGTTTCATTAAAATAGCTCCTTATCTTGATTCATTTTAGGTGAGAAGACCTTTCAACCTTAAAACCATTTATGTGAGAAAACCTTTCGCAACAATTAACAATAACAACAACATCATATATGCTTTACTCTCAAAGCAACTTACATCATAATTCATCAATTTCATAAGAACATCCATCATTTCATAATTCACCTTTCATAGTTCAAAACCAACTTTCAATCATCAATATCTAGAAAACTGTAACATCCCGGAGATCTAATGACCTAAGTTAGAGCCTAACGTGTAGTCTAGTAGCCTAATAAAGTTTAAACGTAAGGTTAAGGTCCTAAAATAATTTTCCTAACTTAGTACTAGGGTTCTAATGCCTAAACGTCAAAGCAGGACCCCCTAGGACTCACCCCCCTAAGGGTCCATGAGGAGGACCCAAGGGGAGGTCCAAAAAGCTGTCAAAAATAGCCTGAACCACGCTTGGGCACCCATGCTCCGTGGGTGGAACCACGCCCCCGTGGATGGGAGCCGTGGTTCGAGACTTAGTCTCCCCAAGGCTGGCCCCCAATTACCCCTCTCTAAACCAAACCACGGACATCCAGGATGGTCCGTGGACCCATCCACGCTCCGTGGTTTGGGATCTGTGGATCCTTCTTGGAAAACTGTCTACTTTCGGCCTAAGTGGGGTTAGTTTGTAAATTACTAATTAATTAAGTTAGGGTGGGGGGCGGTTATTATTAGATATTCTAAGTATATTAAAGTATTTTTAACTAATAAACACGTCTTTTAACTCTCATAACTCACAAACTCAAACTCGACCAACTACCTTCCCAAAAATATTCTCTCTCTAAACTCCATTAAAGAACAAAGAATAAGCTCAAGATTAGGGTTCAAGCTCCAAGATTTTCACTCCAATTTAGTGGGAAAACATCAATTAAGGTATGGGGACTTTGATTCATGGAACACTTTTCTCGATGAAGCCCTTCAACTCTTGATTTCGAAATTGATAACTTGTTCAAAAACTAGGGTTTTCATTCCAACCATGTGTTCTTCCTAAAAATGATTTTATTATGTTAATTGCATTATATTATGGATGATTTGATGTTTAATGGTGAATTTCATTGTAAAACTACCCATGAACTACCACATGACCCAAATTTTATAAATTGTGATGGGTGTATTGATGCAAGATGATTACTATGAATTGTATCTATGTTAATATAGTTATTGCATCTTGTTTTATTCATGCTTAAATTAGTATTTCTAAGTATGATTGTGAGACATGATTTATGACCCTTGAAAGGGTAAATTGCTAGGGTTTGTACATATTGTTGAAGATGATGTGTGAACTTACGATTCACTTGAAATGTAAAAATCCTATGACTATTGTGTATATAGAGGTATTGTTGAAAGGTTATCCTCCCCTTACCCTTACACATGTTTATGAATGACTTGTCTAGGATTATGATGATGTTGTTATGTTGATTGAAATGCTATTTCTCATGAAAACACTATGCACAATAATGTGAAAGGTTTACTCACATGTTAATGATGATTCTAAGTTGAAAGTTAGTTCTCACTTTATTGAATCTATGAGCTATTTTATGAGTTATATTTAATGAATGGTAGATCACTCCTTCACACATGTAAATACAATTCAATGACTAATTATGTATAATTTGGGAGATAATGCTTAGTACCAAGTGGATATAGATAATGAAGTAAAGGACCTTCTGCCAATGCAATAGGGAGGGTCATCCAAAGTGAACTCATGAGATGTAAGCCCCTACGCCAATGCAATAGGGCGGGTTTCTAGAAGCAATCTCCATATCCCATAACTATGTGCCAACATATGACTTAGCTAGTGGATACACCTAGAGGTTAACACGTTTAGTCCTACCTTAGGCAAGTAGGACACCTTCTTTCGTTGTGGGGTTACACGACACTGGATTCCATGTAGCTCACATGGTCTATGTCGGTTCTGGCTATTCTTCCCTAAATGAAAGATAATGAATGAGACACGAACTATACTATGACTTCTTGGTTATTTTACTTAGTAGGAGTGGGGGTATGAGACTTCACTTCTACATTACACAAGTGGACTTAGTAGGATGTTGTGGGATGGTTCCTTTATATTGTGATGAGATACAAATGCATACATGTGTGTTAAATGGTTAGTTGTTATGAATGACTTTCCTTGTATTCAAAGTAATGTCCATGACTATTTCCTTATTGGTGACTAATGATTATAATGAGGTCTAAAGGTGATATGCATGACCAAAGGGGCTTCAAGGGGGTACTTTGTAGGGTTGGTAATATGGGATGCCAACCATACATTGCACAAGTGTTCCTTAGAGGTTGCTAAGATGTTGATATTACCATGTACGCGTATAAATGTGATTATGGGTTGTGTTGTATATTATGAATGCATGTTGGTTTCCAAACTTGATAAATGCATACTTTGTAACAAAAATGTCCCCTTTATCATATTTAAAGGATTTTATGCATGTTTCCATACTTAGTACATATTTGTGCCAACCCTTGTTCTTCTACATCTTAATGAGTGTAGGTTCCGGCTAGGTGACTTTCACTCTCCTTTTGAAGAAGACTTGGATTACTTATCTCCAAGTTGTGGTAAGTCCTCAAGTTCGAGGACAGATTATCCATTTCTTAGTCTCTATTGTACTTCTCATGTTGAGACTTTTATTGATGGAAAGGGCTAAGTCCCAAACTTTGTATTCCTATGTTTTAGATGGTGTATGAGACAAAGTCTAGATTTCCTATGATTTTCCTTTAGTAAAAGTGAAGTTTGACTTCTATTGTAAAAGTTTTAAATTTTCTGCATTATTTTCTATGTCTTATGTAATGATGATCCTAGAGTCTTGTATGAGACCCCTTCGAGGACAAGTACGCCGTGTTACATCTATTGGGTACTCCCAAGTCGTGACAAAAACACGGGTTAAACATGGGTTCATGGGGATTCCTCTTAAAATTATGAGATTATATCAATGCATGCGTAAAATTTCATAAATCAGTATTGAAAGGAACCCATGGTATAGAAGAAAAACCCTAACTCAAACTGGGATTTCTAACTTTTAAATTGGAGAATTTAGGAACTCCTTGGAGGAAAGGGCTCCATGGATAAAGACTATCACGCTTCAATTGCAAAAGCTTGCCTTCAATGGTGGAATTGTAGGCTTGACTTGAAAACCTAGGTTGACTCCTTCTTCTTCAAGCTTTCTAGAGAGAGAAATATTTTGGAAAGGAAGACTTGTTCTTCTTTTAGAAAATAGAGAGAATGGCTTCAATTGGGGAATTTTTCGTGTTAAAACACTTATATAAGACTTCTCGATAAGGGTAAAATGACATAGTATTAGGATAGAATAATTAGGAAAAGACCCACAAGGCCCTGACTTAAGACTGATGCAACCACTGCCACAGTGGCCTTCACGGCCCGTCAAGGACTACACGAGCCATTATGTCAGTCGTGGTCCTTGACAAATCGCTGGAGGAGGACCCCTATTGCCCTGACCCTCTTCAAAACCACCTTGGCAGTCTGTGATGCTCACCACAAGACGTATATGGGTTTATGGGAGGGGAACCATCTCGGATAGGTTCTGGAAACCATCCACGAGCACCATAACGAGTCGTGGTCCCCTTCACATCCTGTCAAGGGTTCTGTGGAGGGTCCCACAACTCATTTTGGGCTGGTGACTGCCTGGTTAGACCCATTTCTATCCTTCTTGATTCCGAGGTGTTAAATTATCTCCCCCTTGGGAACATTCAACCTCGAATGAGATTCTAGACATCATAAGGAAGATAGGAAGTCAAACCTTATAGCCTAACATGAATGTAATTACATAAATGAACATATCCAAGGAGGAAACATCAACTCCAAGCTAAAGCCTGTCCAAAACATCATATCATGAAGTCTATATGCAACTCATGCTCAGATGAACATAAACTTGTAGAAATCAATCAAGTAAACTCATTTCCCCAAAACATAGGCTTTTCATGAATCAGGCATAATATGGAAATCATAGGAATATCTAAGACACATGACACCCAATGAGTAAACCATGAGGAGCTGAATACCTCAAGCTTGAGTAGGGACAAAGGGAAAGAGATGAGGATAACGAGACATCATATCAGCCTCGACATCCCAAGTAGCACCCTTAACTAAATAATTTATCCGAAGAACTTTTATGGAAGCAACTTCTTTGTTTCTCTACTTCTTGACTTACCGGTCTAAAATCTCAATCGAAACTTCCTCATATGAAAGATTTTCCTTAACCCCCAAACCTTCTAAGGTAATAATAGATGTCGGATGTCCAACACATTTCTTCAACAAAGAGACATGGAAAATCGGATGCACCAATGCCAATTCATTCGGCAAATCAAGTTCATAAGAAACCTTGACAATTCACCTTAAAATATGATATGGGCCAACATATTGGGGACTAAGATTTCCTTTATTCCAAAATCTCATTACACCCTTCATGAGTAAAATTTTCAAGTAGACCCAATCATTAATATCAAACTTGAGATCTCTCCTTCTAACATCGGCATAGGATTTTAGTCGACTTTGAGCCATTTTCAGCCTTTCTCTTATAAGCCGAACTTTGTCCATAGCCTCATGGACCAACTCGGGACCTATCAGAGCAACTTCAGCCACTTCAAACCAATCTATAGGAGATCTACACCTCCTACCATATAGAGCCTCAAATTGAGCCATACAAATACTTGAGTGATAGCTATTATTGTACGCAAACTCAATCAAAGGAAAGTTATCATCCCAATTACCCTTGAAATCAATTACACATGATATTAACATATCTTCCAAGGTTTTGAAAGTACGCTCCACTTTCCCATCGGCTTATGGATGAAAATCCATACCAAGCTTAACATGAGTAGCAAGACCCTTTTTGAATGATTTCCAAAACTGAGAGGTGAATTGGGTACCACAATGGAGATAATGGATAAGGGCACTCCATGTAACCTCACCATTTCCTTCAATTACAACTTAGCATAGTCCTTCGCCAAATATGAAACTCTGGCGAGAATGAAATGAGCCAATTTTGTCATCCGGTCCACAATAACCCAAATCGAGTCATGTTGTCGCCGGGTGCATGGTAAACTAACACTGAAGCCAATATTCAAATCTTCCCACTTCCAAGTAGGAATACTAATGTCTTGGGATAAACTTCATGACTTTTGATGCTCAACTTTCACTTGTTGACAATTAGGACATTTAACCACGAATTCCATAATATCCTTCTTCATCCCATTCCACCAATAGAGCTCCCGCAAGTCAGAGTACATCTTGGTGGTACCCGGATGAATGGAATATAGAAAACTATGGGCTTCTGACAAGCTTTGCCCCTTCACATCATCAATATTTGGGACACACAACCGACCTTGATATCTATGTACACCATCTCTCGCTTGGGAGAAACCCTCTATGAAATTTTTAAGCACTAATTCCTTTAATTCTACCAAAGACGGATCTAGACCTTGCTTGGCCTTCACATCTGCCACAAATTTTCATTATGAACCATTGTGAACCATAACACCACCCTTGGAAAATCAACTAACCAAACACCCAATCAGGCCAATCTATGAACATCTCGAACAAACTCATTTTTATCATCATTAATATGAGCAACGCTACCTATCGATACTTGACTAAGAGCATCTTCCACCACATTCACCTTACCGATGTGATAGAGAACACTCATGTAATAATCATTTAGTAATCAAGGCACCTCCTTTGGCAAAGATTCACATCTTTCGTGTTGAACAAATATTGCAAACTTTTGTGGTCGGTAAAGAAATCCACATGGACACCATAAAAATAATGCCTCCAAATCTTTAAGGCAAAAACAACCCCCGCTAGTTCAAGATCATGGGTAGGAAAATTCTTCTTGTGAATCTTATGTTGCCTTGAAGCATAGGCAATGAATTTCCCCTTTTTCATAAGTACACATTCTAGACCTATTTTTGAGGCATTACAATAAATAACAAAACCATTGGTCCCTTCTCGTAAAGTCAACACTGGAATGGAAGTAAGTCTATCTTTCAATTCTTGAAAACTCTTTTTACACGCTTCAGACCATACAAACCTAACCTTCTTTTGAGTCAATATAGTCAATGGAGAAATAATCGATGAAAATTCTTCAACAAACCTTCTCTAGTAACCGACTAAACCCAAGAAGCTTCTAATATCCGAAGGGGTTATAGGTCTAGGACAATTCTTGACTGCCTCTGTCTTTTTGGGGTCTACCTCAATACCCTTACTGGAAACAATATGACCAAGAAAAGCCATGGACCTTAGCCAAAACTCACATTTACTAAACTTTTCAAAGAGTTATCGGTCCTTGAGAACTTGCAATACAATCCTCAAATGATTGGTATGCTCATCTTCACTCCTTGAATAGATTAGTATCTCATCAATGGACACAATCACAAATATATCAAGGTATTTTCTAAACAGCCTACTCATCAAATTCATAAATGTCGCTGGTGCATTAATCAAACCAAACGACATCACTAAAAACTCATAATGACCATACCGAATTTGGAAAGCCATCTTCAAAATGTCATCTTACTTCATCCTCAATTGGTGATAACCAGACCGGAGGTCAATCTTAGAAAATTAGCTTACCCCTTGAAATTGGTTAAACAAGTCATCTATCCTTGGGAGAGGATATTTGATTTTCGCGGTAACCTTGTTCATTGGTCAATAGTCAATACGCAAACGAAGTGAGCCATTTTTCTTTCTCACAAAGATAAATAGATACTTGGTCAGAAGAAACATTTATCCAACAAATCTTTCAATTGCTCATTTAATTCCTTAAGTTCTGCCGGAGCCATACGATAAAGAGGAATATAGATAGGCTGCGTATCTGGGAGAAGGTCAATACTAAAGTTTATTTCCCTTTCGGGAGGAACACCGGGTAGATCATCTAGAAACACTTCCGGAAACTCATTTACAATGGTGACCAACTCAAGAGAAGGGATCTCAGAATCTATATCCCTCATCCTAACTAAATGATATATTCAACCCTTAGAAATCTTCTTTCAAGCTATAAGACAAGAGACAAACTGGCTCTTAGGCATCAAATTTCCCCCTTTCCACTCTAGAATGGGTTCAATTGGAAACTAAAACTTGACTACAGGGTTCTACAATCAATAGAAGCATGACATTCATGCAACCAATCCATACCAAGGATAACATCAAAATCTAGCATATCAAGTTGTACAAGGTTAACATGAGTGACTCTATGGGACAAGGAGACGTGACACTTTCTATATACCCTCTTAGCCACAATAGAATCACCAACAGGAGTACAGACATAAAAAGGATCTAACAACACATCTGGAATAGTATCGAACCTCATAGCCACATATGGCGTCAATAAAGACAAAGTTGCACTGAGGTCAAGTAAAGCATAAACATCAATTTGGAAGACTTTCAACATATGGGTAACTACATCAGAAGAACCTCCTAATTCACCACGAGTCTGAAGTTCATAGAATCAATTTTGCTTTGTGGCACTTGAAACGGAACCATTAGGCAGAGCTTGTTTACCTTCTCTCCCCTTAGCTGTAAACATTGCGCAATAGCTCATTTTATAACCACTTTTTCCACAACCGAAGCAACCATCCGTGCCAGATAAGAACTTTCCCTCGTGCTTCCTTCCATATCTAGCACAAGAAGACATAAATAATGAAGATCCACCACCATTCCCTCCATAAGGCTTAGGGTTAGACACCCTATCTTTATTGAACTAAGATGGGGCATTGGAGGAACCTTTACCAGAAAACCTTTGTCGGAACTTAGGACGACCATGTCCATCGGACCTCGAATGTGAGAAATTACCATCACCTATCTTAGCCCTCTTTGCCTCTCTAGACCCTTCTTTACGTTTTTCCTCTTCAATTTGTTGAGCATGAACTATGAGATGAGAAATGTCCATATCATTGATAAGAATAATGGTATGACATTTCTTAACCAATATCTCGGACGCTCCTAAAATGAATTTACTAATCCTTGCCCTAGGATCGGTAACCATAGTAGGAGGATATAGAGACAATTGTGTGAACTTTCAAAGCATATTCCTTGACACTCATATTTTCTTGACGAAGATTGATAAATTCAATTACCTTGACCTTCCTCATCTCAAGGGGAAAGAACCTATCAAGGCAAGCAACTTTGAACTTTTCCCAATCAAGAGGACCTGCATCTTCCTCTCTCCCTTCTTTCCATTGGTTGAACCATATTTGAGCAACACCCTTAAGTTGATAAGCGGCGAATTCCGCCTTTTCCACCCGTTTCACTCCCATGATCATCAACACCTTATAAACTTCCTCAATATATTCTTGAGGGTATTTCTCAACCTTAGAACCATGAAACTCTGGAGGATTCGTTCTAGTGAAGTCCCTCACTCTAGATGCCGACGTACCAACATTTGGGTTTATAGGGAGTCGTAACCTTCCTATTAGCTGGGGCCGGTATGGCTTGAGAGAACACTTGAAAAGCAACCCTAAACTCCGCATTAGTCACTTGCTCGGCCAAAGGGTCGACTAGAATTGGAGGAGCTTGAGGAGGATCTTCTCGTTCCACATTCTCTCCCGCATTACTTCTAACATATGCTCTTCAAGTAGCCATATCATGTTGAGAATCGGATAAGGATTAGGAGAGAGACATTATAGAGTTAAACTCTATCACATGACTTTAGAGTAATGAAAATAGTGGAGTTTCCTAAACTTCTTAAAGACATTCGTTTATAAACGTTGCGCGCTTCACACTCATGAAAAAGACTCTATTTGACGTGGCTTTTGAAAATTTCATAGAACCTTTCCAAACCTTGTTCTATGTTTACCAAGTTTGTCACGACCCAAGGTAGACCCTAGGCATAACATGGGGTATAAGACCCCAAAAGGCCCCATACAAACCACTTAGCATACATAATACATTATTAGAGAAATCAAGAGCTTTAAAAAGAGAGTTTTAAAAGATAAATGTTTTATAAAGAGAAGCAAAAGTCTAAACATCGTCTCAAAGCCATCTAGCAGATAAGAAATAATCGGGATGTTTCCTGTACATCAAGTCTAAACTGAAATGAAATGACAAAAATGAAATAAAGGCTCGGTCCTCAAATGTATTAGGACTCACCAATCTTTTGACTTCAACTACTAGATCCCTATATACAGAAGTGCGAGTCTGGAACGTCGAACCCTAAATTTTGATACGAAATGTAGGCAAGAGTATGCATTAGTACAAAGATGCATGAAGTATGAAAGCCACACATAAAAAATTTGAAAACATGCTAAAAAGGACATTTTCATACAGTGACATGACCAAGCTAAGACTTGAATGTAAGAGAACTAGAATACATAAGTCATAAAACATGGTCAATGCAATTAAACATCATCTTAAGTCACATGTGAGATACTTCTTGAAGTAACCTTAGTTCTTTATTGTGGGAGATTTACCTCTAACCGACATATAAGACCATGTGAGCTATCAACACGAAATCCGGTGTCTACCTCACACCGAAAAGAGGTGTCCTACTTGCCAATGTAAAACCATGAACTTCAAGCTTATGTGGATAAACTATCTAATGTCTATCTAAGATAATCATCCTATGGGGGCACAGAGGTATGGGATAAAGAGATTTCTACTAGAAACTCGGCCTCTACTAATGAGAGAGCTTCCATCGCGATATCCTCTCGGTGCTAAGAGTAAATCTCACAGAATAGTCATTTTCTTAACGTATCTTTATCATCCATGGAAGGTCACGTCATATTGCCAATCCAAGCTAAATCATATTTCATCCATGGAAAGGCATAATTAAGTAACCAATCCAAGATAGGTTTCACTTGAATAGCTCTTTAGCTTGATTCATTTTAGGTGACAAGACCTTTCAACCTTAGAATCATATATATGAGAAAGCCTTTCGCAATAATTAACAACAACGTCATATAATCTTTACTCCCAAAGCAACTTACATCATATTTCATCAATTTCATAAGAACATGCATAATTCCATAATTCAGCTTTCATAGTTGAAAACCCACTTTCAATTACCAATATCAAGAAAACATGGGTTAAGCATGGGTTCAGGGGGATTCCTCTTGAAATCATGAGATTATATAAATGCATGCGTAAAAGTTCATAAATCAATCAAATAAATCACTATTGAAAAGATCCCATGACATAGAAGAAAACCCTAACTAAATTGGGTATTTCTAACTTTGTAAATTGGAGAATTTAGGAACTCCATGGAGGAAAGGGCTCCGTAGATGAAGACTATCATACCTCAATGCCAAAATCTTGCTTCAATGGTTGAATTGGAGGCTTGACTTGAAACCCTAGGTTTACTCTTTATTCTTCAAGATTTCTAGAGAAAAATATTTTGGAGAAGAAGACTTGTTCTTCTTTTGGATAATATAGAGAGTGACTTCAATTGGGGAAATTTGGGGTTAAAAACACTCATTTAGGACTTCTAGGTAAAGGTAAAACGACATAGTATAAGGATAGAATAATTAGGAAAAAACCCAAAAGACCTGAATTAAAACTGATGCAACCACTGCCATTGTGATCTTCACGGCCCGTCAATGACTCCACGAGCTGTTATGGCAGTCGTGGTCCTTGAATAGTGGTTGGGGGAGGACCCCTACTGCTCTGACCCTTTTCAGGACCACCTTGACTATCTCTGATGCTCACTACGGGTCGTCTAAGGGTTCGTGGGAGAGGAAACATCTTGGACAGGTTCCGGAAACCCTCCACAGGCACCATAACGAGCCGTGCTCCCCTTCACGGACCGTCAAGGGCTTCGTTGAGGGTCCCATGACTTATATTGGGCTAGTGACTACCTGCTTAACCCCATTCCTATCCTTCTTGATTACGAGGTGTTACACTTTCCTTAGTATCAGTATCTATAGCTACAACACAATGATATTGAATGACACCCCTAATGACACCATATTGTTGTTCTTAAGGATTTTGGTGCACCGAATCATTAGCTAAAGGATACACAATAAGCTAGTCATTATTGCTAGCTTTTATGATTTCTTTATGAACTTATTTTACATCTAGTATCTCTCTGGGAAATAAGAGAACATTCAAGTAGGTTTAATGATTTATAAAGTGAACCTGGTTCACTACTTATTGTCTT
>JAJOOI010009427.1:0-39007 GCA_029582585.1 Solanum bukasovii | reverse complement strand
TACCCATGGACATTAGTCTTAGCACTTTGGATGTTTGGGGATGATTTCTAACTCATTTTTTAAATATAATTTTACATGTGAGTTTCAAAATTCTTGGGTAACATGTTTTCCAATAAAAAATTAAATTTCCTTAGCCTTTGGGTTTGACTTTTTGGGGTCGTTTTGGACCCGCTTTCAAGAAATAGCAATATGGGTGTTATTATTCAGCTTTTCTCATTCTTAAATCATAATTGCATAGATTGTGTGGATTCTATGGATCGGTGCAAGGGAAAGGCTGAAACTCGGCCCATTCTTCTACTTTTTAAAGACAAGTTGACCTCTTTGACTTATTTACAAGTGTTTTAGACTCTATGTGTTGTGCTGTAATGGGGAGCATTGGGAAATAGTGGGAGTGTGTGTGTGTGGATAATGTGACGAGTACCCACCCGAAAACTAGAGTCAACCATGTGGGTTAATTGCACTTGTTTGAGTCATCACTGTATATTATGCCCGTGAGTGGCTTTGATGGATATTATGATTTCCTTATTCGTGCGATGCCCATGAGTGATGTTGTTGATTTATTGAGTGAAATTGTCATCCTCTCATTATGCATATGATCTTACATACTTGTAATTGTGATGAAACTCTTATATGAAATGACACTATGAGAAATTGAAGAAGTTATCTGAAAAGAAAGACAAGAGGATGTGACTTCGAGGGACATGCCCCGCACCGAGGATGAATGCAGATATGAATTCGAGCGATGTTCTCTGCGCCGGGGTAGGTGTATGGACTTATATGTACCGCATGGGTCCCGACTATCCTCTGAGCAGCGAGTGTGTATCGGTAGGACAGACATGCAATATTCTCTATGACATTTGCATTGCAATTGCACTTCATTATCATTGATTGTACTGTCTGTGAGTGATTTATTGTTAACATTGATTGATTTCTCTTGTAAGTGCTACCTGAGCTTCCCTTTCCCCGTTAGTGTCATTGTTGGAAATCATATGGTGTTACTTATTTGCTCAATTACTTCTATTGCGCTACAACCTTTATTACTATTGTATCTGCTAGGATGGATTGAATTATGATTTCTATATGTAGGTTGTAGTATTTTGGAGGTTTGGATGATGTGTTAGGGTTAGGGTGTTCATCATCAGTTTTTTTAGGGTTAGGGATACTTGTTGAGGGCCTTTGTTGTTTATGTACTCACTCCCTCGCTTTTCTACACTTGTGTAGGTTACGGCCCATTTCATCCTGATCACCTTCCTGCATCACTGTTTGAGGCTTGCACTTAGGAGTACGCGAGGTAGTTGCTAGTTGCTCTAGCAGATATCACATACCTTACATTATGTCTTTATTCTATTATAGAACTGAAGACATTCAGACTTGTACTTTCATTGAATCTATATTATTATCTAGTGACTTGTACACGTGATACCAGGTTTTGGGGAAGGGTATATTTATATTTATAAATTCTGAGTAGTGTTTCTTAATTCTTTGTTTTCTTTTCTTATTTCCACAAAGGCTAACCTCTCTAGGTGGGATAAGATAGGTGTCATCACATCCGATTTTTTAATTGTGACAAGAAAAAAACGCATGTGCTTTGCTGTGAAATTTTCTATCACCGGGTATTCGTAAAAAAAAATCTTACAGAAAATATTACATATATAGGGCAGCAAAACTAAAATACCCCATAAAATTTTTACACCAATTCGTTTAAACAAATTGAATAGATCATATTTTAATAAGATAATTTATAGTACTATTAAAAATGATCCAACACTCCATCTGTGCCATCCTTTTTCCCAAACAACGTTGAGTTCCAAGAATCTTCTTCTGTGCCCACCATTTGGTAATAGTGGTCCAAAATGCTTCATAAAACAGTTAAGATTGACTAAATATTTATTAATGATTTATATCAAAGTATCAAATTAAGTAACTTAATCTTAGTGGTTAAATTCACTATAATTTTTGCATTCATTAATTTGATAACACCAAAGCATATTAAGTTTTTAGCTAAATATTTATTCCCAAAAAAATGAATGTAACCACACATGTACTTAGTACCTATCAGAAACTTGTGGCAGAAAAAAACATGAAAACATCAACCTTACAAACATTGGTCTCTCTACCTTCCCAATTTCAACTAGTAACAAAATAAGGTAAATTCCCCTTTGCTTTGAGGTAAAATCAGACCGCTAAATTATTATGCATTCTCATTCTCCTTCTTCATTCATATCGTGACGACGAGGAGATTGTTGAATTCTAGCCAAAATGTTCATTCAACCTCCTTTCAAGATCTTAGAGATCATTGTGATTTCTGCCCAAGACCTTCCTCCCGTGTCGAAAATGTTACGCACCTTTGCAGTTGCATATATACATAATGACCATAGATTAACAACTAGGGTGGATCATCAAGGTAAAACAAATCCTACATGGAATTATAAGATGGTTTTTCGTGTGGATGACAAGTTTCTTAATTCAGAATCAGCTTCAGTAATGTTTGAGATCTACAATGTTGCATGGTTACGCGATCTCCCTATTGGCACAACACACCTTATGATAAATAGTTTTTTCCCTCCTCTTTCATCCAATAATCCAACCATCAGATCAACTACGCTTCATATTCGTCGTCCAAGTGGTCATTTACAAGGGCTCCTTCATATTAGTGTTCAATTAATTGACACTAGCCCTCCAGAAATCCTCTGTTCTGGGAGTGAATTGAGCACCTCAATATGTACAACCGAAGTTTCATCATCAAAAGATGAAAGAAGAAATTGTTATGATGAAAAGAATGACAATACCTCGACTATTTCTAAAGGTCATGACACGCTATATGAAGAAGAAATTACCAAGAATACTCATGATCAGGATATCAAAAAAAATCAAAATAGGGGAATGTTACTACTACGTAAACGTTTAATGTCTAATAGCGATTCAGATTTATTATCTCCAAATCAAAAGATGAGAAGTACACCAACAGTAGTGTCATTTTGCTCAGGGGTGCAACCTATACCATCAATTGTAGCAGAGGATATGAAGAAAGGATTATATCAAACAGGGGAAGGAATAGATTATGGAAGTTGTATATTTGAAAATTGGACTATACAAGGTGAAAAAGATGAAGAAATCCAATCGATGCGATCAAAAAGCTTGACATGGGGCTCAGATGATCAAGTTCACGTGCAAGAACACGTTGAGATTAAAAAGAAATCGCGAAGAAGAAGACATGATTCGGATGGAGGAGGATTATTTTCATGTTTTGGCAAAGCATATGGTTTTGAATTCAAACTTATTTGTGGATCAAAAAGCCCCAACAAGAAGAAAGACAAGAAACTTGAACGCCATAAGAGCCTTCCTTATAATAATAATAACCATTATGATGATAACTTACACAGATTTTACATATAATTATTCATTTTTAATTTTTGTTGAGAGTAATTCTGATTCTTCTGCCAATGTCAAAATGGTTTAGAGTATTCATAACGATGAAATTTCGTAAATTGTACCAACATATAATAGAAGGAATGAAAAAAAAAAAGTAAAAGTCTCTCTAGACATAATACCCATACGTATATATTAGTTTGTTTATAGGTTACAATTTATAATATAGAATTCAATGATGAATTATTTTACCATAAATAGTGATATCTTTGAATTTCTACTAGCATACAAAGTTCTTTATACTTTGATCTCCTTTTTCCCTTTCCTTAATTTAACTCATTAAAAGCATGATTTTCTTAACATGAAAGTTAAATTACATTAATATCTTTGTTATTAACTAATTGAAAAACCTCATTTAATTAATTAAATAAATATATAATCTGATCCTTGAAACATTATAACACAAAAAGTTATTTTCGAAAATAGAGTCCATTTGAGTGTCTACATTTTGCAAGTGTCACGATCCAAAAACTCGAGTCGTAATGGCACCTACCAAAACTCATTGGTAGGTAAGCTAACCTCTATCCCGGAACGACAAGTAATGAGCATATTGGGCAGAAACCTTAAAATAGCAGAAAGATAAATAACATAATAGAAGAATAACAGTGGAAATGAGAAATGACATAAATATAAACAATAGGACAAGATAGTTTCTTTGTGACTGTATGTTTGCTCCAAATAGTAGTACTGTGCCATATTGTGACTGTATGTTTGGTTCCAAGGTAGACATGCTTAATTTCCCAGAAATTACCCGAAAATAAGGATAAGACATGATTTCTATCAACTCGATATGAATCATGCTAAGAACCCTATCAAAACTAGCTAGAAAGTATGCAAATACCAACACAAGCTAGTCTAAGATTAGTAAGTCGTAACCTAACTCGAAAGCGATCACGCACACTCCAAAATCGACTAAACCAAAGCTCTACCTTTTTGAAACACCATCAATCGTTGTCACGCTATCAAATAAATAATCACGACATCAAAAAAATATGTTTTGACACCTAATTCACAATAACTAAAGATAGAACTAATAACGAATCAAAAATAGCATTGTAAGACCCGAGCAAGGAATCCCAAAATTGGCTCTATCAATTTGCCCCATTCAGTTCAAGGAACTTGTGCCCACAAAATGGGCACAATCTGAATTTTAAATCAACCCAAAACAGCTCATGCATCAAGAATTCATGATATCACCATTGAATGATGTCCAAAGCCTCCTGAAGCAAGTCAGTGTCACGCGGCCTAAGCCCTAGGTTGTGAAGCCTCAAACCAACCAACCAGAGAGCACCGTATAAGACCTCAAATAGACCATTTAAATATTTGAGTGGCAGTTGTCGTTATATGCAAACTCCACTAAGGCTAAGAACTGGTCCCACTGCCCTTTAAAATCCAATACACAGACCCGCAAAAATCATCCAAAACTTGAATAGTACGTTCTAACTACACGTCGGTGTGCAGATGAAAGATTATGCTAACTCGGGTACCCAAGCACTCTTTTTGAAAGGTCCTCTAAGCTAGAAGTGAATCGAGAACCCCTATCTAAGATAATAGACACATGCACCCCATGGAGACAAACTACCTCCCGAATATAAACAAGATCTAGCCTCTTGGGGCTAAAAGAAGTCTAAACAGGAAGAAAGTGAGTTGACTTGGTCAATCAATCCCCGATGACCCAAATACTATCCACAACTATAAAAATGTTTGAGGCAACCACAAGACAAAATCCATGGTGATGAGCTCCCATTTTCACCTGAAATGGGCAATCTCTATAACTCACCAACAGGCCTCAAATACTCGACTGTCACCTTATGGAAACACAAGCAACGGGACACATAGTCCGCAATATCTCTCCTTATACCACTCTACCAGTATTGCTTTCCAAGTCGCGATACATCTTCGTTATGCCTGAGTTGAGTTCAAAACCTTTGCACCGGCTAAGTATTTCACATTAGTTAATGCAAGGGTCAACTTCAAACAATCATATATTTATGAGTATAAATAGTTAGCTGACTCCTGGCCTATCAAATTAAAGGTACGTGAGTCTTCTTTCCAACATCACTAAGTTAACATCAATATGAATTTGGAGTAAAATAGTACGACTGTTTTACTAGAGACACTCCCAATATACCAGAACTGACCTTTACAAGTCAACTTTATGGTCCGTGAAACAAAGTACAGCCCATAATTCAAGCTCATGAAATCAACTTCTGAAACTGAATTTTTGGTTGGATTTCATGAACCCATCTACGGGACATAATTTGGGCCCGTAGAATGAAGTTTTGAAACTTGTTTTCATGCCTAATTTTCATGGATTCAAACTACCGCTCATATATCAAACCACAGGTCGTGATTAGGGATCGTAGAATGAACTTCAAAGGCTCAAATTTCACGGATATAATCCATGACCATAGATCCAACCATGGGCCGTGGTTAGGCCTCGTGAAAAGTTTCGACAACTTTTTATTGGAGTTATTTCAGTATTTTCTCATTCTCCCTATGCCTAAACCTCCATATTTTAGTACCTATTTGGAGGTTATATCATAGTATTACCTCAGAATACTTTCGTATCTTTCTCCCCAAGCTTAGAGCAAGAGTCAAGAAGAACAAACTTAAGGTTTCAAATTTCTGAATCAAGATTTCTTCAAGAACTCTTGTTCTCTACGGCATGTAAGGCTATCACTAAGATATTAAGTTTTTCCTTACAACCTACATCTATGGTTTCAACTAGTAAGATCAAAACT
Organism: Solanum bukasovii; assembly: GCA_029582585.1. Classification (NCBI taxonomy): domain Eukaryota; kingdom Viridiplantae; phylum Streptophyta; class Magnoliopsida; order Solanales; family Solanaceae; genus Solanum; species Solanum bukasovii. The sequence goes on along the minus strand of JAJOOI010009427.1, from coordinate 32,834 downwards.
AGGGTATTTACCCCCAAAGTTCAATATATTCAAAATTCTCTCTATATTCCAATTATTGATTCTTGATTTGATTATAAAAATTTCACTACTTCATATTATTAATGATCTTTGATTGTTGTTCATGTTTAAATACCACATAAATCATTTTTAGCTGAGAGTTATCTGAAAACCTTGACATACTATCTCTTATGAATGGTTTTCATGAGTAAAGTGATTTCAAGTCTGAAAGCATTATTTTCATTAAGAGTTTCAAGAAAGCATGAATTGCTTCAAGTGCATTATTTTCAAAAACAAAAGCATAGTTAGCTTTAAAGAAAGCATATCTTAGTCTCGAGAAGGTACAATCGGTTTTTCATAAAATCATAGTCTTTTAAAGGAAGTGCAGTAAAATTATAAAGAAACATTTTTTAGTATTAACTCAAGATATAGATTATCAGTTTTTCCCTAAAGTGAGACTTTCCCTAAATGGGACATCATATAGTTGTTGAGCATTATTATTTTGGGAGTAGTATTGAGCAATGAGTTAGGTAAGGGTTACATAATCCAAACCCTGTAATTGTATTGCCAGCGTATGATAGGATTGTGTCATTGATTCAGGTAACTCCTCATAAAGCCTCTATTAAGGGCACAAAGATCAGATCCATTAGTTAAATTCGTCCTTTGCCCTAAGAAGGTGCAGGATGACTCTTGCAACATGGGCAAGATATTGTATCATCACAAGCTCACGTGATAATTGTCAGTTAAAGAAACTCCCCAAAAAAAGTAAATTACATTAATTTTAGTACTTGCTACTAATGCATACATATTTAGTTGTAAAGCTCGGTTGATAAAATAAACATGCATGCTTTACTTTTCAGTTGATTATTTTACAGTCTACCTTCAAACTTACTCTTTCAGTTCAGTTTAATAGTTGTATCATTCAGCTATTTTGCATACCTTACATTTCATGTACTAGCGTCATTTGGCGTTGCATCTTTAAATAATTTAGATTTAGGTATTTAGGATCGGCAACAGGCGTTTCACTAAAAAAAATTTCATCAATATTTGGTGAGACCTCTTTGCTTTTGGAGGGTTCTAATTTAACTAATTTATTCGATACTTAGCTAGTAGAGTATGGTTGTTGTTCTGGCACCTATCCTCGGGTTATTAAAGGCTTCATAGACAAGGTAGACGAGTTAGTCGAGTCGTGGTTTTTAGATATTTTCAAATTTAGTCATTATTATTATTATTTTGACTTTTCAGAGTTTTAGATAAAGTTGTTGAGATGATCTATGTTTGTGTTAAATAATTATGATGTTCATCTTTTATATAGCTTCCGCATAAGTTATCCGGTCTTCTAGTTTAGCAGTAAGTTACGTCAAGGGTTCGCTTGAAACAAGAAATGATTCTGGGTGTCGGTCAGGATATAAGCTCGGTGCGTGATAAATTTGATATCAGAGAACATAGTTTAAGTGTCCTAAGATGTCTATGAAGTTTGTCTGGTAGATTCCTTCTTATGGGTGTGATGCGCACCACATCTATAATAGGGAGGCTATAGGATATTAGGAAATACCAACATTCTTTCATATTCTAGTTTGTGCGATAGAATTTAACTCTAAAAGTTTTCTTCTAATTCGTGTGTTCCCGTATTTTAAATCATGCCTCCAAAGCGTACCGCCATTTAGAGGAATTCCACAAGTAATGAGGTTCCCTCTAAAATTGATGCAACTAATCTGTCTCCTTGATTTCAGAGGGCTCTAGTAAGTAATTTGTCTCAGGGCATGATAGAAATTCCTTGGACTTTGAAGTCATTTGGTGGGATCGCATGCACTGAGAAGGGTTTGGTTGTATGCTTCATGTTTTGGGTATGGGCCTCATCTTTGAAAATATTCTAGGTAAAGTCACTAGGTCTGCATTTGTGATAGAGCTTCATGTTCGTGAAGAGTTACTAGTACCTGGACAAAATTAAATCTCATTTTGATCTTAGACTTCTTATTTCAATTTTCGGAGGTAGAGAGCTCAATTTTGGGAGATTTTAGAAACTATTTTGATATTTCTTCGCTAAGGTAGGATTCTCACTTTCTACTTGATGTTTCCCCATTGATTTGTTACTTATTTCATTACTTAATCGCGTATGAGTAACAAAATTTGAGAATTTGTGAAGGGCTCAAACTCTATTAATTTTTGGGGAAATTTCAAATTTGAGTTCCTTACCTTATAGGTATAAAGTGATTTCGAAAACAAATTTTAGTTTGACCTAAAGGTTTGGAGTTGACTTTTTGACTTAATTTTTCACCCAAACTTTTATATTACAATATGGGTATGCGTGGATTCATATTATAATGTTGTGTATGATTTTTATCGTTTGGGAGCCTAATAATATGATTTGAGAGGGAAAGTTATTGATAAGGGTTCATCACGACGCATTTGCCCAACATTCGGGGCAGGTTATGTACTGATCCTTTAGACTTGTTTTGGGTAATAAGTTATGGTATAAATCATGTTATGAGTTGGACGTATTGAATATTGATGGGACTAGATATTTAGAGTAATGAACGCGTATCGTAAAATCTAGTTTAGAATATAAATGATAGATATTATTTTACGTGAAAGGTGTACTTGTTGTGTTTTACTCTTTTTTCTTGTGTTACAACATATTTGTAAGAGTTGATGGTCTATTAGAATAGTTTTAAAAGCAATTTTTTGTGATGATACATACATATTGCATGATTCTCATGGATCACAAGGTTATTACTATGAAAACAACGATTGAAGAACATTTATGTCATAGGAAATAGTTTTGATGGATTTGATTATTGATAATAACTAGGATAAATTGATGAGTCCATGGAACTATATATGAGCCTAGCGAGCCCTCCACAAGCCCCACCTTCAACCATGCCACTTTGGAGGGGGCGTATAAAGGTAGGATTATTGGCTATTGCTTTGTAGTACTGCATATGATTTCTTGCTTTGCTTTATATTTCTTAATATTGATCTTTATTGTGCTTTAGTTTTACTTAACAGATGATTTTGGTTAGTTTCTTATACTTAACATTTAAAATTATTTGGTTGTTGCATTGACTTGATGATTCTTAGCATAGTTCTTATGATATAGTAGTAATTAGTTCCTATTCCGTCAACTTATGATACCACCTACTGAATATTCATATTTTCGTACTTACTCATACTACTTTTACCGCATCATTTTTATGCAGATTCTAAAACTATTGGTACCGGCCTGTTGATTCTGATTATTGAATATTTTTCTTGATTTGAAGTTGTGCTGAGCTCTTCACCGCCAAACTACCAGTAGCTTCAACCAATTAATTTTAAAAAAAACCATCATACAGTTCATCCAACTCCTCTGAGTTCTTCACTAATAAGAATCTACAGTGAATCACAACCAAGACTTGTTGCTAGAGTCATCGTTGATGGCGTCAGTGTTAGCCACCGGATAGAACACCAAATGCTTTCAATGGTTAACTTATGTTCACTATAATTTAAACTTAATGACTACTAAAATAAAATATGTTGCTCACCGAAGACAAACTACCGTCAAAGAAAGCGTTTCCAACCAAATTTAAATGATGTCAATGAGATTGGATGGAGAAGGAGAGAAATAAGGGAGTAATGTGGTGATTTTAGCTATTAAAGATAAAGTTAGACTATAGACTATAATTAAATAAAAAGGGGAAAAATGAAAAATATACCCTGAACTATCGTAAATGGTATGCATATACCATTCGTCATACTTTTGGGACATTGGTGCCCCTCCCGTCCAAAAACTAGAGCATATATGCCTTTCACTCTAACGGAAGGCTAAATAGGGACACGTGGCGCAATCTTATCCGTCGATTCGATTTTAATAAATATCGGATCAGTGGATAAGATTATGACACGTGTATGTCCATTAGTATAAAGGGTATATATGCTCTAGTTTTTGGATGGCAAGGGCATCAATGTCCCAAAAGTATGACGGAGGGTATATGCATATCATTTACGATAGTTCGGGGTATATTTGTCCTTTTTCCAAAAAAAAAATCATTCATTTAGAAATTCATATATAAAAAAATATTTATTTATAATCGATATCTATAGATATACTATCTTAAAAGTATGAACTTATGACTTTTTCGAAGGGTTGTGACTTTTTCGAAAGAGTGCGACTTTTATAATAAGACACTATTAACGTCTATTCATATTATCATTTGTTAGCTATAAATAAGAGGAGTTTCCTTTCATTTTTAAACTCTAATTTTTTTAAGTTTTCCACTCTTCTTCTTCTTAAAAAATCTCAAGTGTGATTTACGACAGTTGAATAAGTTTGAAATTCAACGAAATTTAAAGTATAACTACAAGAAAGAGTCGGTAAACAAATTGTAACAAATCATTCATTAATTCACAAATATATTTTTCTCCTACGATTTTCATCACATATATACTTCAATATTGTTTATATCATTTTAAAACATTAACGTTAAAATTAACATAAGATATATGTACAACACACATGTTTATGAACTAGTACACATTGATGTATAAATATTTGTTTTTGTTGATAAGTACAAAGAAAGTGAACTAAAGACATTTTATAAAGTTAAAAATAAATAAATAAGTTAGAACCCCACCGATCCCCAGGGACCCAAACCTGGCTACAGCCACCTCCTTTGAGGTACAAAGCAATGTCAAACAATGTCAAGTAGAACAACTTTACTTTTTCTCCTTATATTATTGATATAATATAATAATAAAGCAGCAGCAGCAGCCCCTAACTTGTAAATATATACTTTGATCTCTTCTTACTCAACCTCTTCACCAGAAAAAAATCTCTCTTTCTTGTTTTGTTTGTCAAGCAATTTCATTTTCCATTTGACTGCTATACTGACCAACCCCACCTTCCATCTATCATTTTTATGTGATCTTGATAAGCTGAGATCAAATTCTTGATAATATTTTTGTGGGTTTTGAAGTTTGTCAATTTTTTGTGTTGTAATTGGAAAGAGGGAGGAAAAAAAAACAAGAAATATGTTAGGGAGGGAGTGTTGGTGTTGGGACAATTTATGTGATTATTACCCTGCTGTTGAATCAAAGAAATTTTCTTTGCCTTTACCCCTTCCTAAATGGCCTCAAGGTATGTCTTCTTCAAATTTCTTGTTTTTGTATTTTTCTCAATTTTTGTTGTTCTCTTTCATAAAAGCCCTGTTTTTGTGTCTGTCTGCAGTGCATGTTGAATATGATGAAACATCAGTTATTGTTTGAAGAAGAAATTAATATATATGGTTTCTTTTTTTTTATTTCTTTAATTGAACTCAATTCCTGTGTACTTCTGTATGTTATGCTTATTTATGAATTATGATCAAAAGGGTCAACAAAATGAAATTACTACTTCTTACTAAGAAAAATTTCTGCTTCATGGAGCAGAATTTTTTCTTTTTTTCCTCTTAAAAACCTTATTGGAAAGAAGATTCTTGGACAAAAGATTTTTTTTTTTTTTGGAATTTCCTGCTGACTTTTTGTTTAATACTTGGTCAAATATGGTGTTCTATTCTTGGAAACTCATGAACCTGGTCAAATATGGTGTTCTATTCTTGGAAATTCATGAACTTGGTCAACTGTATGGCTGGGAATGGGAGTTGTGACTGTTTAACTGTTCAAATCTGCAGGCTTGAAATGTTAGATTTTCTGAGAGCTTTCAAATTTAACTAAATTTAGATAGAGCTATTTCGATTTCTGTTTCTATTTATTGTTCCTCGCACATTGCTTATCATATTATTTTGTTGTAGTTACTGTTTCTTATTCAGAATGTTGTGTCATGCCTTGTTTAGTATTTTGCCTTGTTTGTGGGATGTATGTGAATTGAGAAAAAAGAGGCATACTGAATAGTTGTTTGTGGGATGTATGTGAATTGAGAAAAAAGAGGCATACTGAATAGAAGCTCAGTTTGCTAGTGACATATGTTGTTTTGTAGGAAAAGGTTTTGGAACAGGAAGAATATGTTTAGGGGAAATTGAAGTTGTTCAAATCACCAAATTTAAGAAAATTTGGGGTTGCGGCTCATCGTTTGGAAAATCAAATTGTGTTTCGTTTTATAAGCCAGATGGAATTCCAAAAGGATATTATATCCTTGGTCACTACTGTCAGCCAGATGGTGAGCATATAACTGGCTATGTTCTTGCTGCCAAAGACTTATCTGATGTCCAAGATTCAGCTTCAAAGCTTCCGGCTCTTCAAAAACCTCTGAGTTACACTTTAATTTGGAGTTCAGACTCACAATACAATGGAGGCGGTTATATTTGGATGCCAAATGCACCGGTTGGTTATAAATCGATAGGATGTTTGGCTTCTGTTGAGCCTAATGAACCTGATCCTGATGAAGTTAGATGTGTCCGAGCTGACCTGACGGAAAATTGTGAGGCCTCTGAAATGATGTTTAGTTCAGATTCTTTTTTCCAAAGGAAACAATTTCAAGTTTGGAAAACTAGACCCTGCAAGAGGGGCATGCTTTGTGCAGGGGTTTCTGCTGGGACGTTCTTCGGTAGTACAAGCTTCAGTTCTGGAGATGAGCTTGATATTGCATGCTTGAAAAATCTCGACTCTTCTCTACACGCAATGCCCAATCTTGAGCAGATACATGCCCTCATCAAGCACTATGGACCAACAATGTATCTCCATCCAGATGAGATTTATTTGCCTTCCTCAGTTCCATGGTTCTTCATGAATGGAGCTCTCCTTTACAAAGATGGAAGGAATAATGGTACAGTCATCAACTCAAAAGGCTCAAACTTGCCTGCAGGAGGGTTAAACGATGGTCAATATTGGCTTGATTTGCCAAATAAAGATGATGCAAATAGAACCAGTGTCAAATGTGGGAACATTGAGAGTGCAGAGCTCTATGTTCATGTTAAACCATCTTTAGGAGGAACCTTCACAGATATTGCAATGTGGATATTCTGTCCTTTCAATGGACCGGCTATTGTCAAGATTGGATTGTTGAGTTTTACTTTGAATAAAGTAGGAGAGCATGTCGGTGATTGGGAGCACTACACACTCCGTATCAGCAACTTTTCTGGTGAGCTCTGGAGTGTGTATTTCTCTGAACATAGTGGTGGTGAATGGGTAGATGCCTGCAAGTTGGAGTTCATCGAGGGTAACAAGCCAATTGTATATGCATCAAGAAATGGCCACGCGAGTTTCCCACATCCTGGCTGCTATCTTCAAGGCTCTTCTAAACTCGGGTTTGGACTGAGAAACGATTGTGCCCGTAGCAAATACTATGTGGACTCTAGCAGCAAATATCAAATTGTAGCTGCCGAGTACCTTGGAGAGGGAGTTGTTGCAGAACCACCATGGTTGCAGTATATGAGGGAATGGGGTCCAACCATCATATACAACGGGAGATCAGAAGTGGAAAAAATAATCAAGCATCTTCCTTTTTTCATGAGATTTTCAGTGGAGAGTCTCATTGAGCTATTTCCAACTGAACTTTATGGTGAAGCAGGGCCAACAGGACCAAAGGAAAAGGACAATTGGTTGGGGGATGAAAGATGGTAGGTGGTCTGGCATAGCTGCTCACCCCTATGAATTGGTCTAATCCCACCTCGTACTGATTGATTAGCCAATTCTATGCAAACTGTAACAACAATCATAAATTTTCCATGATCCACAGTATGTATACATGTTCAACAAATCAGGGTGCGTTTGATAGCGTGTATAAAAATAATGCGAAATAGAGTGTATTAATAATGTTTGCAAAAATGTAAAAAAGGTTTTGAGAAGCAATTGGGTATTTAACCAAAATAATGCTTGTATTAAATCCTCTTGGAACATTTCTCAATAAATGATAAAGAGTGTATAACTAATTATAGGCAGAAAAGATATACCAAATAAGGTACTAGTAATACATGCATTTGGTCAATGCATGCATTATTTCAAACAACCCCTAAGAGACATCTTTCTAGTCACCTCTCGAGATTATTTTTTTTAACATACAGCAACACTGAAATTAGAATAAGAAGTCTCCCTTTATATATATATAAATATAAAAAAAATATGCACAACTAATCAGACAGTATGTTCTGGATGCACTTTTAGAGTTCACATAAGGAAGTCACAAATAACCGAATTGTAAATCTTGGACAATATTTATGGCATCTAGCAGAAAAAAGAGGGATTTTCCTTTTTTGCAATATGATATAGCAGTTAAGCTAGTTCAGACAAACGAGATATTCCTCCTCTGTATTTCAAAATACAACTGATGACAAGAGTTTCACTTTACAAAGAGCCAAGTCTCAGAAGAGCATTTCCATCTACCCTACCCCAAAACGAGTATATTGTTTCTCAAGTCATGGCTGAAACCTAAAACTGAATGTTTACCAAGTCCCTCGCAGTATATTGAATCACCCCAAAAGGAACTGTACTATAATATAAATACATGGATGGCATCACTTTGTTGATCTACCATCCTTGTTAACTCCCTCCCACCTTATCTCTTGAGCACACTCCCCGCAAACAGTGCTGCAGCCCCACTTTGTGCCTTGACTTCTAAGTGTAAGCAAATGTGATAGCTTTGTGCACTTCCTATGCACCAAACGGCATCTTGAGCTCCCCACTGAAAATACAAGATTACTGTCCTCTGGCGGAAAAATGGTGGCCCTGGGAATCACTGGCTTTTGCTTTGACAATGATTCAGTGGTAGAGACACGCTGCTGCGCAACAGGTTCATCAGGCGAAACTCGCCTCTCTTCCCATTCAATAGATCTGCGGTACACTTCCCACGCCATTTCCTGCTCTTCTTTTGATAGTTTTTCATCTTCATTCTCTTGCAGGAGACTTTCATGTTCATGATAATTCGCAATCCACCTGAAGAAATAACTAAATTCTTAAAAACATTGTTCTTCTATTGATAAAGTAAATAATAATTTAACAACTAAAATGAGTTTCCCCAACAAACTAAGAGTCTGTTTGGATTGGCTTTTGACATATAAGCCAATCATAAGTTAGATATCCTAACTTATAACTTGGGCTTATTGTTATTATTTTAGCTTAAAACCAAGCGCTTATAAGCACTTCTATAATCTACCCAAACACTCCAAAAGTGCTTAAAAGTACTTATGGCTTATTTTTATCATTTTAGCTTCAAACCAAGTGCTTATAAGAACTTTTTTAATTTACCCAAAATACTCCAGAAGTGCTTAAAAGCTATTTAGGCTTGAAAGCACTTTAAATAAGCCAATCCAAACAAGCTCCAAGTACACCCAGAAAAAAATCTTAAGCTTGAATGAATTGCTAAAAAAACATCCAGACAAATACATAAGTAGGGATGTCCTTTAACCCAAAAGACATTGCAGGTTATGGTTTTAACTAATAACCACTAGATTAATAAAAAGAGAACACCTAAAGAAAGTTAAAACAGAAAAGAGGAGAAGAATCAACACATCATATTAACACAAATAAAAAATAGTCACCCTAGATAGAGCTAACACTTGGATTAAAGGTGGTATACTTGGTTCTAGAGGAAATATATAGAGTCAACTTGTCAGCATCAGTAGCGAAGGAAGAACTGCAAAAATCAGTATGGAAATGATAGAAGTAAAATATGGAGAATCGCTGAAAACAAAAGGCATTTGCTCGAAAACTTCTAGAGCATTATGAGCTCAAAATATGAGAAGTAGGTGCTCCATAGAATTTTTCATTTCTTTTTCATAGGTTAAGCAGGGGCACTAATGCCCGGATAACTTACATATCATAACAGATCTTAAGGTACGCTGGGGTTTATCAGACACTAAAAAAAGAATAAAGTGATCCAGGTCAACCAAGAAATCAGCTGGTGGATACTCTTTTCACTCTGGAAAGAGGGATATCATAACAAGGTTTCTAGAAGTGATGACAGTAATATCATCTTACTCCAGCTAGTGGATTGTTTTGTTTAGTTCCTGACTCAGCTGGTGCAAGGCTGACATCAGACAACAACAACCGACTTGATAACAGAAACAACCAGTCTCATTCAGCATTGACAGATCAAAAAGTTGATTTTAAGAACGATGAAGAAAACTATGAAAAGAACTTCCAGACACCCATTTTTTCTAAGCGAATAATAATTATGCAGAAAGAAACAGGAACAGAGTTTTTTTGGTTGTTTTTTTTGGAGAAGGGAAAAAAATACTTCGTTACTGTTTCTTTCTGCATAATTCTTTAAATATCAACATACTTATTCTCTTAGAGAAAGGAACCGAGCATACTTAAACTGGCCTAGACAAATAAAAACAATTGGGCTTTTCCGATTATAGCAAATCAGTCACCCCCACAGGTTCTGGATATTTTCTCCTATGAAGTCTAAAGCACGCAAACCATTACACTATTAAGAAAGGTGAAAGATAAAGTGAAACTTATTCTAAAACGCACATACACACTCAGCTATATATAGTTTAATGAAAATGTATAATTGAAAAATCTCAGAACACAAACTCATTGCACAAGACTCCCAAAACACATTGAAAACAACAGAAGTTATGCTCTGAAGAAATTATTGAAAATAACGAAGCAAGAAAAGAACATCCTACCGTGGATGATGCCTTTCGATCAAACTTTGCATTAGCTTGTCAGAAGAAGAGCTTCCATTTGGAAGGGTTAGTTTTTGTTTCAGAACACTTCCAACATCTACATTTGCGTTTGCTTCACCAGCATGTTCTCTAACTTGCTTCAATTCCAGAGGTATATCACAGCTTTCATCATCTCCAAATTCAAAAAGATGCAACATTTCCTCTTTAGATATAGTTCTATGTACTTGTTGCCTATCAACCACCCGTGCTGCAAGACCTTCCTTTGTTACCTGCTTAAATCATCCGCTTAAATAATTTGAGAAATAAAAGCTATTCTGACATGAGCTGATTCTGGATTCTTTCTTTTACCTGACGCTTGTATATCTTTTCCTCCATTGTTCCATGTGCCAGTAAACGGTAAGCAAAAACAGGTTTCGTTTGACCATACCTAGAACCATACAAAGCATTCAGGCTAGATATATATTCTAATGGAACCTGGGTGTTTTATAATGAACAAATTTGGAAGACACACCTCCAAGCTCGGTATATAGCTTGAAGATCATGAGTTGGATTCCAAGAGCCATCAACTATAATTACACGGTTGGCAGCATAAAGATTGATACCAAGAGATCCAGCTCTAGTAGATATCAGTACGCATTTAACCCTTCTATTCAATGGACTGTTAAAACAGTCAACAAGTCTCTGCCTTTCAGATGATTCTGTTCTTCCATCAATCCTATTACCCAAAATTGGAGACCAAAAACTCTCAATAACACAATTAGTGAAAGCAAGAAAACGAAGATAAACCACATCCGCAGAATAAATTGAGCGAAATAGCAATCACCACTATATCCCCTTATCGTAACTTCTTTTGACAATTCGTACTATTGTATTCCTCAGCATTAAGGAACGTTTGCCACCTCCGAAAATATTTTTTACACAAAGGAGTAAGTCAGAATCTAGATTTACAAGGCACCTAAGAAGTCTACAAGTTCATCTACTTCCCCTTATTGTAACCCTCTCTGTTTCCAAAAACAACAACGATATTGGGCTTCCTGACCATCAAAACTGGAAAAACTTTGACTAAGATGTAGTACAAAGTCTGGTGTAATATTTGATAAGAAATGGACCTTGGGTCTAACTCGAGCCCAAAAATTACGTTGTGAAGTTGAGGATTGACTAATGCTATATAAAGAAATAATCAATTCCCTCCACCAATGTGGGACGGTTAACATCCCCAACACGTCAAAGACTGGATTTCTAGAGCACGGACAACACTATGAGTTCGATCTATTATAAGAAATGGACCTTGCGCCTAACTCAACCCCAAAAACTAGCTAATGATACGAGGACTAACCAAAACCATATAAGGAGACAACAAGTGGAACACTCAATTCATTTCTAAATCTTCTGAGGTATAGTGCGAGGAAAGAAGAAATGTTGGCAATTTTAGTTTAGATGGAATTTGAGGACAATTTCAATAAGACAACTTTTAAAATAAATCTACTTATTTAATTAATGTTCAGTGCACCAATTATTTTTTATGTTCCATTTTACCATAACCAGAAGGAAGAGATCCGGCCCTAAAGAGCTCATGTGATGAATAAGAAAAGCTAAACTAATAAGTAAAACTAACAAGATGAGTAGACAACTATGTCTACTTCTTTGAGAGTGCGCTTGGATAGCTAGTAATTATAACGACAATCTCTGAAAATATGTAAAGGTGTGTGCCGCATAATATGTGAATCAATGGGCTTGTTTTCTTTCCATTGTTGACTGGGGAAATGTCAATTTTTTCTTTGACTAGATGATTGGAATCACTCTAAAAATAGGTCAAATGTTCTTTTGAAGACGATGGAATTTGCAAGAATTGTATCTTTCAAATGACACATTGTGAGATATTCATAAGAAATGCAACAACAAAGATGGTTCCCGCACTAATGTTGTTAGAAGATACTTTTAGTAAATAAAAGTGTGCTCCCTCTAACATGCCAAGTTTTTAGATAAGATGGACACACTTTACCATAATATTATAACAGGCTGAGATCCTAGTCTTGGTATTGGACAATTCTCACATCATGTGCTAACTTTTGAGTTGAAGTAGAGGCAGAACCTTACATGTTATTGTATTTCCTAATGTTGGGCTTCATATTATGTTATCCAAGCTCCAGTTGACAAGCATGAGTATACAATATGATGTTAAATTGTCCCACATTGATTGGAGAGTGGACATTTGTCTCTTTAAATGTTCTTGGGCAATCCTCACCACATCAACTGGCTTTTGAGGATGGTTAAGCTTAAGGTCCACTTTTTCAATGTGATATCCAAACAGGCAAATATCAAGAGTTCGAGTTCCATCTCCACCCATCAATAAAAATTAAAGTCTGTACTTGAAAGGGCGTGTTGAAAACATAGTAAGCAAATAAAAGTGTGTTCCTAATAGCTCAAGTGTTATAATGAGATGGTCACACACTTCAACATGGTACAATAGTAGGCAGAGGTCTTGGGTAAAAATCTCACCACCACCCTTCGTTAAAAGATGTTCACAAGTTTGGCCCATAAGAAAAAAAGGAACTATGCTCTTATGCAAGGTAACGTGTTGAATCAGACAGTTCAACAAATGCCAAAGAGAATCAGTAAAATCATGTATTGTAGTATTAACAATAACAACAATGAGGTAATTTTCATCATCATCCAAAATAATTTATTTTTTGAGAAAGATCATCATCCAAAATAATTTAAACAAGGTATACACACCTGTACCAGTCTTTCCGCCGTTTCCAGTACTTCCCCTTTTTCCCTGGGCGCGTTAGTTTTGAAAGATATTGTTCAATGAGATCTAGGGTTGACAAGCTCTGACTAAACACTAGTGCTTTGTCACCAACATTAGAGCTCATTGTCAGGATGTCGAGTAGCAAAACCATTTTGCCACTATAATCAACTTCTTTGCAATTATTTTCTAGAAGATCACTCCACCAATCCTGCAAAACAGAAACAGTGAGCTGGGAAACTAATAATGACATTTCAAAATAAAAGGGAACAATCACCACATATAACATGAATTGTAGAATGTAGATACAAAACGAAGCATATATACTACAGACAGATGGCAAGAGTTTCCTGCACATCCATCAATTAACCATACCAGCAAAATTACAGAAGTTAGCAAATCGGAGCAAGAAGTATACCCCATGGAGGAAGCCATTATGATTTTTTTTGAGAGCTTCATTGTTGCTATTCGGCTTCTCTGCAGAAACTGAAAAACAGATATTTATATGTGATAATGAAGATAGGCTAGTTGTCATTTCAATAACATATTAATGGAAACGCTTACTACAACCCAATGTTATTTATTATCCTGAACTCACTTAAATCAGGCCACAGAAAAATGGTTATAGAAGCCAGACATGGCTCCTGGTATCAGAACAGGAGCAGGTGAAATATTTCCACAAGTGTTGGTCACTTGCACACATTGTACACGAATTCAATACATCATGCAGTTGATATACTTAATCAACACTGCTAAAATATCATAGAGAGATTAATATGCAATATATATCAGGAAATACATCCAACTACATGGAAGCTCAATTCAAAGATTCCTCTGGATGCCTCAAGAGGCAGATCTTTATCAATATGCTATAGGCTCAAAAATTAAATCCTTCTAATGAATCTGTAACTACCAAAAAAAACCAATTGCTAGCTGGTACGTTATACCCAGAGTGAAGGAAAACAAAAAGTACCTCCAGGAACCACATTATAATCTGTGTTCTCATCACTTGAGCAATCATCAGCAAGAAGGATCTCAACAGGATCTTCAGGACGACTACAGGTTCTGTTTTCTCGCATCAATTGCAAAATCCCAGGATGGTTCCATATCTATAATCAACAACACTTCTTGTTAGCAGATATCTATCGTTATATACACATATATGGAAGAGCCGCTGTAACCATGTTAAGTAAATAAAAACACCAAAGACTTTAATTTTCCAACGAACTCTGCATTATTCATTTTACAAAAATGACGGATGTTTTCATCCAGGCTTCAGAAAACAAAATTTCTATTTATTTCCTTTGCTTTTTATAAAAAGAACTATTCATAAGGAAAATGAACCAGAAAACAGGATGACCGTGGCTAAAAAGCAACGATCAATTAACTAAAGCTCAACCCCAAAACAGTTGATGTTGGCTATATTAATCCTAGGTATTCCTTTGCTTTATCCAGCTCAAACCACTTGCTCAATTTTATGAGTACTCACCATGGTTAAGACGTTTTCATGTTTTTTAAAACTATTTTCATGTTGATTGTCTATTTATTACAAGAAACAAAGAGAAGAAAGAGAAACTTCTATTTATTTCATTTTCTTTTTCATAGCTCAATCCCAAAATAGTTGAGGTTAGCTCTATCAATCCTAGGTAATCCTCCGCTTTTTCCAGTCACCCCCCTGCTCAATTTTCAGAGAATTCACCATATTGTTAAACAAGTTTCATGTTGATCTTCCACTTACCATAACTATCCCGTTATCCGAGCTGGGCAATAGCTATACTTTTCAAAGTTCACATAGGAACAATCTATATCCTATATTATATTAAAAGCACGAAGGTTCTTAATGAAATGTCGTTTAGGTATATTCTTAATAATTAGTACTTTGAAATCATCTAAAAGTTTGCTTATTAATTCTCTCCTTATTTGAATCAAGTAAGAAGCCCTAATTTTCCGAACTTTAAAATCATTATGATTTTACCTTATTCAAATTCTTTCAGATAATGTCCCTTTTGAGATCCAAAGGTACACGTAATGTATGCACTTTTTTAGTCGAATTCTAACTTCTACTACTAATATATAGGCTAATTTAGTTTAACAAAGAACAATTCAAATAGAATTTCAAACAAATACTTCTTCAGGATTTTGGTAGATATAGGAGTTGAATAAGAAATTACGTTGAATCATTCACGGTGAACCAACCATCACGAACTCGAGAAATAAATAAACAAAATTAGTAATGGGATCAATATGTTCCAACACAATATCATTGGGCTGTAAAAAGAGTTGAAGATCAACTATGAAATAAAATATATTATGTGCAATACAGGTGAACTTTCATCTCTACTTTACACTTCTCCTCTTATAACTTTAGTTTGATGTTCTATGTTGCGCATTCATCAATATTTACATTAACATATTATTTTATCTTGATTTCTCGACATTTCAAATTATTTGTTTGCTTTTAAGTAGCATCTGTTTTCATTCTTTACTTTTCAAGGTCTAAAATTTAAGTACACTATGTATTGCAAATCAATGTCTTAGCTATTCTAAGCATTGATCTTCTCAAGTAGAATTAAATAACTAAAATCAACAAGATGCCCAAAAAAATAATCTCTGTGATGTCACAAGAAACCTGAAAAGTTTGTTTATTATATGTTTGTATTAACATAAAATACGGGAAATAGGCACCGGGTGTTTACACCTAACTAAATGATTTACCTTTAGAATCAACAAATCAAAATAATTATATACATCACTTAACCACAATTAAGTGTTAAAAGTGTTTATACAAAATATGCCTTACATTCATTGTCCTAGTATAAACACTCTATAAGAATACTCCCTTCAATGCTTTCAAGTTTTAAACCATTCACTTGGGGACTCGGTATATTTTGAGGTTGAAGTTGTACGAAAATTATAAGGAAAAAAAAATAACTTAATTTTGAAGGTTTCATTAAATGAAGTTCAAGAATGCAACAATCGTTTCCCCACCATTAGTTCCTGATATTCCAATCTCCAAAATGCACGGAAAAGGGACATTTTCTGTGAAGTCTTGTTATTGGAGCTTAAACTCTAATCAGACAATGAATATGAAATGGCATTGGAACTAATTTGGAAAGAAAAATGCTACCAAAATATTTCTTAATAATTTACATGTATTTACTCTAAGTATTCTTTGCATACATACTAAGCATTTAAGTCAATTTAATATTAACTAATTCAACCAAATTATTAAATGCTACAGGTTTAGAAGATATCTAATTATATTAAATTCCACTATCGCGTCAATGGAATAAGTGAATTACATCTCTTTTAATGTATATTTATATTTACATAATTTGTATTCCTTACATAAAAAAATTGAATTGATTGATGCGACATTCACTTCACTTTTTTTACATAAATTTTAGAGTTTATTTTGGATCTTGAGAAATCAAAATTTGTCTTAATTTTTTAATTTGCGAAAAAACATAAAGGACTCTTTATGAATAAAAAATTATCTATCTATATTTAAATGATATATTTACTTATCTATCTATACAATACATTTTCATATTACATTTGAACTACTTTCATATTATATTAAAAGTGAAAGACCCTTAGCGAAATATCGTTCACCCTTTAAAAAATAGATTTCTCACAAAACAAAATAGTCATTAATTATTTTTCTAACATTTCAGATATTAAATTAACTAAAGTTTTGTGAAGTCATGTTAGGAAACTTTTCCACTTTTGATTGAGAAACATAGGAGAAAAATATTATTGAATTGTGTATCTACCTTATTACATTGAGACCCTATTTATAGACACTATATTAGACTCCTTTCTCAACTAGAACACTACATTACAATCCTTTTTCAAATAGGATTCTATATATTATTCTCATTCCTATTTTTATTCCTATTCCTATTCTAAGTAGGATTGTATGTACTATCCTTGTTCTTATTCCTATTCTAACACTCTCCCTCAAGCTAGTGCATATAGAAATATGTACTTAGCTTGTTACAAATGTAATTAATACAAGGATCGGTGAGGGGCTTGGTGAAGATATTTTCAAGTTGATCATTAGACTTCACAAAATTGACAATCAATCTCAATGTGCTTAGTCTTCTCATTAAATACTGAATTTGATGCAAAATGTGACGAATCACATAACGATTAGCTCCACTATTAGTCATGCCAAATTCCTGAATTATTGTGATGAACTTTTCAAACCAAGCTCAAGAAGAATGTTTCAGTCCATAGAGTAACTTGTGTAATCGACATACAAGGCTACTAAACTCCCTCAGGTTGCTCCATAGAGACTTCACAGTGCAGCGATTGCTAAATAGTGCTCAAAATCTAGTATATAATACATGGATCATCTTGAAATCAATGAACGAGTCGATATTAACCAAGAAAGTCGTCAAAAAATTGGCCCAAACATGCTCATAGGTCGGAGTATTAGATTTGATGGTTGAAAGTGCTTACAATCTGAGAAATAAAATTATATTGGTAGGGCCGGAATGATGGCACGACCCTAAACATATAAGAAAGTAGAAGGTGGCACGGTACTATGCATATCGGATATGAAAAACTAGTCACCGGAAAGATGGCACGGTGCTCTATATAAATGAGATATGAGAAAGTAGTCACCGGAATGATGCACAGTGCAACACAAATCAGATATAAGATAATCCAAAAAAATGCATTGTACTATGCAAATTAAATATGAAAAAAGTAGTTACCGGAAATATGCATGATGCTATGCAAATTAGATATGAGAAAATAGTCACCGAAAAGATACACGATGACCCAACTTTTGCTAACATAATCGTCGGCCCGATAGGAAGAATTATATGGATAATAGCCGCCCGCTGGCAACAGAGCTCTTTGATTCTCTACCAAGATCGTAGAGGCTCTGATACCATGTGAGAAATATAGGAGAACAATATTATTGAATTGTGTATCTATATTATTACATTGACCCTATTTATAGACACTACATTAGACTCCTTTCCCAACTAGGACACTACATTATAATCCTTTTCTCAAGTAGGATTCTACATATTATTCCTATTCCTATTCTTTTTGATAACCGAAGAATAGGAATAGGAATAAGAATAATATGTAGAATCCTACTTGAGAAAAGGATTATATATACTATCCTTGTTCCTATTCATATTCTAACATATTCCTTTTAGGTATAGGAGTCTTTATGTCATTAAAACCTTTCACAATTCATTGGCAATAAGAAACACAAAGATTACTTTGAACTTTTTTTATATTTAGAAACCTTTATATATAAAATAAATTATAGGTTTGTATGGCCGGAAAGGAAAAGTTTGGTAACCATAAAAGCTTGTAAGTTCACATTAAACATTAGGGCAATCATATTTCGAACTCTAGGTTTAAGATTTATTTATTTTCGTTCATATAATTCTCTATCAATTTGAACTTAAAAGTTTCAAAACTATAAACTCATTAGAAAAGATCTTGCAAATTCACATTATGCATTAAGAAACTCACGTTTTAAATTCACTTTAGGTTTATGAGTCATTTTTATTTTTTAATAGAAACTTGGGAGAAGCACGAACTTATTAGTGAGATGTGTGTTGATTTTTCTTATTCTTTGAAAATAGATTTCACATTGAACAAAATTGTAATTTAATTATTTTCCTTGTATTTAAAACTTTAAAATCATCTAAAGTTTTTGTTATACAAAAGCACAAAATCTCTTAGCAAAAGAACGTTCAACTTTTTTATAGCTCAAATATAAATCAGAATGAGGACATTTTATGAAAGGAGATAATTGTTTACTAATCACAATCAATAAAAGGTGTGTTTGAAAGCTTGGTATAATCATTAGGAGAGATAAATAATTAAGATTATACTTATATGGATCATACTAATATTTAGAGTGAGAATTCTAGAATGAGAAGCCTAGAAGCATTCTAGAAGGTACATTTCTAGTAATAGGTGGAAGGTGTAATTTTGAATACTACATCCACTGATCCTTGCATCACCACCTATAGATAGAGGTGGTCATTTGAGTAGTCTGTGCACTCAAATAAATAGTGAACGCACAAGTAAAGAGCAAGTGCTCAAGTAAGCAAGAAGTCCGTGATCAAGTGAAAAAATAATAGAGCAACAAATAAGGTTGATAAGAGTGTGAGGGAAAGAAAATATTGTGTGTAAAGAGTTAAGGCCGAAGTTGGTCCTCACTATGAATTAATAACATTCAAGTTGTCAGCAACCAATCATACCCAAAAAAATTCAACAGATCATCTTTTATTGCATTGCCAAGTAGCTTCACCCATGTCTATTGTAGGGTGTTATTAAGATGGTTTGAGTATAATGGACCATGACG
The DNA here is from genome assembly GCA_029582585.1 of Solanum bukasovii. NCBI lineage: Eukaryota > Viridiplantae > Streptophyta > Magnoliopsida > Solanales > Solanaceae > Solanum > Solanum bukasovii. Next base: position 13,198 of record JAJOOI010009427.1, on the reverse strand, counting down.
AATATTATGAATGATAGCATTATCTAGTCAGATCTTTAGAGCATGGACTAAATACGTAAAAGTGTGGGATGTAGGCATGTTTCTCCGTTAACACTTTTTTGGGTGGCATATCATGAGAGAAATAGGAGATATCTCCTATTTTGAGGGAAACATCTAAGGGGTAGCCTCTTTTCTTTAAAGTCCTTTTTGGTTCACTCATAAGGTTCCCATTGTACAGAAGATTATGCATCTTTCATAGAAAATCATATATAAACCTTTAGTATACATGAGCTTTCTCATTATGAATAGAATTACACTTCACTAGTTATCTTTATTCAATTAGCTATTTTATATTCTAATAGTGGCAAATTTATAAACAAAAAAAATTGTACAAGAAACACACATGCTTATTCAAGTGAACCCTTTTTTGTCTAGGTAAAGGTTCCTAATTAGGATCATTGAGGTAGAAATCTCTCACCTTCTCATAGATGATACTCTTCTTAATTATGTGGTGCTGAAGAATCACAACTAAGATGATTGAGGTTTATCTTAGTTCTTTTTTAGCAGTTTCAAACCTAAGATTAATTTGGGAAAGAGATTCATTTAAGTGGAAAAGAGATTCATATTTTAAGTGGGATTGTATGTACTATTTTTGTTCATATTACCTTTCTAACACTACCCCACAAATTGGTGCATAAAAGTCATATGTACCTAGCTTGTTATAGATGTAACTAATACGAGGATCGGTGCTAAAGATATCTACAAGTTGATCACTCGACTTCACAAATTTTGTAATAATATCTCCCGAGTATCTTTTCTCTGATAGAGTGATAGTAAATTTTAATGTGTTTAGTTCGCTCATGAAATACTTGATTTGATGTAAAATGTCAATAAAACACAGAATGATCAACTCCACTACGAGTCATGCCAAACTCCTCAATTATGATGTTGAACTTCCCAAACCAACTTTGAGAAAATTACTTTAGGCCATAGAGTGACCTGAGCAATCGACATACAAGGAGACTCCTCCTAAGCAAGAAAACCAGGTATTTGCTCCATATAACTTCTTCCTCGAGACCATCATGGCGAAAACATTCTTAATGTCCAACTGATTAAAATGTAAATGGCAAATGACAACCATAGATGTAGACATGGGAGAGAAATTATCACCACAATCCAGCCCAAATATCTGAGTATACCCTTTTTGACAAAAGTTTTTCTAAAATATAGAGAAAACATGGCTGGAAAACTCAAATCTACCAGAAACAATGAAATGGTAGTGGGAAAGTGCTCAAAATTTGGTATGAAATATATGAATCATCTTGAAATAAAGAGACTAATCGATATTGAACAAGAAAGTCAATGGAAAATTGGCCGGACAGGCTCACACACCAATGCGGTCACTAGAACCCTAGATCTTGCCACATGTGAGAGATCTGTGCGACCGGTGACGCAAGTTGGGTTTTGGTCGCCGAAGGTTGCTGGACTTTGAGGAAGTGTTGGAGTTTGCCGAACATTGATGAAATTGAAACTATGTAAGACACATCTAAGGTGTCACCAGAAAGACGCACAGAACTATGCAAATCAAATCTAAGGAGTCACCAAATAAAACACACAGTGCTACGCAAGTCATACATAAGAGGGTAATTTCAAAATATGCACGATGTCCATAAATTAGATATGAGAAAGTAGTCCTTGGAAAGATGCATTGTGCTATGCAAATCATATATCAAAAAAGCAGTCACCTAAAGATGCATGGTGCTACGCAAATCAAATATGAGAAAGAGGTTATCGAAAAAATCGTACGATCTACGCAAATCAAATATTAGAAAGTGGTCACTAGAAAGATGGCACGATGCTATGCAAATTGGATATGAGAAAATAGTCGGTGAAAAGATGTCACGATGCTCCCCAAAGAGGTGGAGGCTATTAGTCACTTTTTAGATAGTTTAGGAGGGGTATAAATGATAGATTTTTTGGTTTTGCTTACTGTATACTCCTGATGCACCATTCGTGTATTGTTGTCTATAAAATGTTAACTTTCTCAAATAAAAAAAAAAAGATGGCATGGTGCTACACAAATTAGATATGAGAAAGTAGTCACCGAAAATATGGCATAGAACTACGCAAATCAAATATGAGAAAGCAGTCATCGTAAAGATGCCACGTTGCTATGCATATCGGATATAAGAAAGTAGTCACCACAAAAATGGCACGGTGCTACACAAATTAGATATGAGAAAGTAGTCACCAAAAAGATGCTGATGCTACGCAAATTGAATATGCGAAAGTACTCATCGAAAAGATGACTCAGTGCTACTTCAACGGCGACGGATACAGGGTTGACACAAAATAGTCCTAGAAAATCGTCGTATATTGACGCATGATGACATGTTTACTGAGTTTTCTTCCCCTGGATATGGGGTTCATGCATTTATCATTAGCCCTACTTTTGTTAACATAAGCATTGGCCAGAAGGGCGGCATATATAGGCCATAGACGCCTGCCGGCAGCGAAAGCTCTTTGACTCTCTACCAGGATCATAGAAGCTCTGATCCATGAGAGAAATATTGGAGAAGAATATTATTGAATTGTGTATCGACATTATTACATTAAGATCCTATTTATAGACACTATATTAGACTCATTTTCCAAATAGAACACTACAAACAATACTTTTCCAAGTAATATTTTATTTACTAATCATATCCCTATTCATGTTCTAAGTGGGATTGTATATACTATTCTTGTTCATATTACTACGGTAGCAGATATAAATGTTGTCTAGGAAATACAGGAGCCAAAAGAACTTTTGAATTGTCTTGGTTTGCCTTAAGGTGCGAGATACAAATCAAAACAGGTGTGGCAGAAATTCGAGGTTGAACGGAGATTAGCTACTTGGAGAAGGCGGTATCTTTCACTTGAAGGAAGACTCTCAATAATAGTGTTCAAGACTCCCTATTTTTCTTATGACTTTAGTTCATTGAGTGTGAATGTGAAAAAGAAGCTAGAAAGAATTCGAAGGGACTTTTATGGAAGGTTGACGGGGATAGGAGGTTTTCCATTTGGTGATGTGGGACAAGGTTATGCTGGAGAAAAGTAGCAATGGAGTCGGCCTATGTTGCTTGACTCTTCAAAAATGTCAACAGGTGTGCCAGATTCGCTAAAAGTATCTAACATCAAAACTTAAAATCACACAATGATAGTTTGCTTTTGAAGTGGTTGTGGAGATACGGTAAAGAAACAGGATCTTTATGGAGAAAGGTAAATTTCTAACAAATATGGTGAGTAAAGCTCTTGAAACCCTAATCCTATACTACCCTCTCACAAGTAAGCCTCTGCAAACACATTAGTAGCTTATGGCCTACAATTACAAATATCCAGTTAGGCTGCAAAACTAGTTTCTGACAAGACACTTGAGTAGGTCATACTCCACCTATAACTCGAATACTATGATCTTTATACCTTCACTGACACAGCTAGTAATCTTGTCTCAGTTCTGGAATGGTAACACACTTGGTGCATTTCATTTAGAAATTGTTTTGACTGGAAAATCCCCAGAATTGTTCTCCCATTTAAAGATTTAGAGATGGTATCCCTCAATGATCAAGTGGAGGAAATATGGTATGGAATGTACAGCAAAATTGAAAGTTAAACAGTTAATCCATGTTACAAGACCCTCAAGGGTGGGGGAGTTAACTTTGACAATTGACCATGGAAGCAACTCTGAAAGTTTAAAACCCCTTGTAAAATAAACTGTTTCATATGGTTGGTGGCTAAAGCTACATGCCTTGCACATAACAATTTACAGAGACTAGGATTTTTGTTATGCAGTAGGTGTTTCATCTGTAACAAAGAAATTGAAAGTGGCAGCTTGCATAGCTTGGTGGCTTAACAGATTTAGACATTATTCTTCCATCTTTGAAAGATTGTCACTGTTATTACATAGACAGTCAAAGAGTTACTAATTGTTGGAACTCCAGCAGTATTAGTAAACCAGTAAAGAAGATTTTTTTTGACAAGAAAAAAAATCTTCTTCACTGGTTTACTGAGCACCATCCCTGCTTGTATATGCTGCTATATATGGAAGGAAGGAAATGTGAGATGTGTTTAAGGGAAGAAAGTGTACAGCAGCTTATATACAAATGTTAATGGATTTCAACTTTTTGGTGCTATCTACAGTATATAAAGGATAAAGATAGTACATTAATTTCATATAGTCTTTATAAGAATAGGACCTTCATGGCGAATATCCTACTTATTATTTTTTTACAGAAAGAACACCAACTCTAGTACTATCTTGGCATCAAGTTGGCGTCAAGTTGTTGCATTTTCAATACATTATTTAGAATCGCTTTATGAGTATTCAGTAAATATCTGCAGAAGTAGTAAATATAAGAACACAAACATGTGCAGAAGGCATATTTTCATATTGCTTGAAGATATTTTGTTTCGCATTCTATTGATACAGTAAACCACGTCGTCACTTGCTGCTTTTTACAAGTAAGCTAATTAACTGTGGGGCTCTTATCATACATTAATTTCATCCAAAAAAACAAGTAAACTAAGAAACATGCCAATTGCCAACAAGAAAGTACCTGAGCCAAGGCTTGGTACCCGGCAAAAAAGGATCTCTTCATTATCTTCTCACCAGAAACCTTTTCCTTGGTGAAGCCATGAACATCTAGAAATCTTTTATACAATTTTCTCTGTAAAGAAGAAAGCTTTACAGACATCACGTAGACAGTTTTTGGTGGCAAATCCATCTTCACGACATTCATGTCCATTCTTTGAACAAATCCTTTTAAGTGTTCATAGAGAATATGAGATCGCTGATTCATAATCTTAACATCATCAGCTGTAGAATTGGTGTGTTGACCATTTTCTATTGGATTCTGGAAGCTGCACCAGGAAGATAATATTGTCAAAATACATAAAAAGCAAGCACAGTGCAGTTAAAAGGAAAGATGACTTGCCGGTTTCTAAATTCATGACTGCTGCCAAGAAATCCTTCTCTCACAAAATCAACCATCTGCCATGAAATCAAAATAGTAAGACTAGATTTCTATATTAAAGTCTTACCAAATAAACAACTTCATCACAGACTTACACAATAGTACTCCATCAAATTGTTTTGAAGAGGAGATCCAGTTAATGCAATCCTTCTCTGGCACTTAACTTGTTTCAAGGCTTGAGTAACATCAGCTCTGGTATTCTTGATAATATGAGCCTCATCACAAACAAGTATGTCGGGTCCGTCCTGGCAAGCGGAACATATTTGAATCAGATGAGAAATTTTTGCTCTAGTTAAACCAAAAAAAGAAGGAAGTTCAACTAAAAGAAGGGGGGAGTATATGGAACGGAGAGGACTATAAAATTTTAACCCCAACAGCATGGAGAAGCATTCACAAATCTAAGTTATCTAAGAATCAACTAGATTCATTTCAAACAGAGAAGAAGAGTCCAGCACTCTTTTTTATATGACTTCTAGAGGACGAATAGGAGTTTATACGCATTACCAACATTTCAAAATCAAGTTGGGTTAATTGAGATGAAATGTATTATGCTCAACTTCAACCACAAGCGTCCATACACTAGTTTCACCTTTAATTTTTCTTGTCAAAAAATGCAGAGGAGAAAAGACATTAAAAAGATTGAGAACGGTAACAATTAAAAGACGACAAATTCCTATCAAGGTGGTGCTGATGATGGTCATGAAGAACCTAGAACTATAATGACCACAGTAACAATGACAGATAAGGAAAATGGGGGTTGAAATCGATCAAGAGGGCTGATGTATTGGCTATTATGCCCAACGGATGGAATGGAGATGGCGCAATATCCTCACGTCAAGTTGACATCCAGAAGCCTTCCTTAAATTCAATCAAATGAGTTGAACTTAAGATCGGATTTGCACAAGGGTAAAGAGGAAGAGAAGCTACTCAAATAAAGGAGTTGAGTCAGGCCCATGTCAGAATAATAACATGTATAAAGAATATTGAAACAGAGGGGTACAAGACAAAAATTAGAAGAAAGCATCAACAGTAAAGAGGACAGTCCACTAAAGGTCCCAAGCTAAAACATCTACGATTTGAGACAGTCAACCATCTCTTCTTGGCAGGACAACTATAAATCTGTGGCACATGTTCTTTTGTATTTTGGGAATAACTTGGGTAATACCTAGTTCTACTTTGGCATTACTGAACAATTGGTGGAGTATTGGGAATAGAGGTGGGGAGGAGGACTGGTGGAAGATCATTCCTGCTTGCATTTGATGTACGGTGTGGAAGGAAAGGAATGGTAGACATTTTGAAGGCACTAGCAGTTCTATCGAGAAAATTAGGATGAATTGTCTTAGCTTGTTCTTTTTTTGGTGTAAACAGAATATGTGGGGGGAAGTCGGAGAGTTAATATATTAAATTGGCAATGTATATAGGGTTTTGGGCAGGGGTTTAAGTACCTTTTCAATGCTTGTAAAGTTTCCAACTTGGTACCTTTTTCTGGGGTGGCTAAGTTTTTATTGAATAGAATTGTTGCTTGTCTCAAAAAAGAGCATAACATTAAGCCAAAAGGACATGAAAATGAAGTAACTGGGGGAGAATCTTCCTCTCTTCTCCATCAAAAAATCACAATTATCAATTCTAAGGGTAACAAACACTACCTGAAGGACCTGACAAATTTCTCTGGCCACGTGACGCTCCTTTATATTCTTCCCCAGTGTCAAATTTCTGAAAGCAGTGTAGCCAATTAAGAAAACGCCACCTTTTAATCTCCATTTTTGGAGTAGCTCGGCCCTTCTCTCCCTGTAAACAAGAGTAAAGTTGACTAAGATGCCACCTATGAAATGACTCAGAGGTTTTAAAAAAGAATGTTCAGAGTACTTCAATACAAAAATCCTAACAGCCAATTAAAAACAATACAAAAATCCTAACAGCCGATTAAAAAACAGGACATGCAAAGAAAACACAAGAAAATAATAGCTAAATATGGGACCTCATTGAAAGAAACACCCTTACATATATGCCTAAAAACCCTAACAGGACATGATAAAACGAAGAGCCAGACATCATAAAAAGAATTCTGTATCCGGAAACTTCCAATAATATATATAACACTAGATGAAGTGGAAGCATCACTGCCAAGAATACAAGACAGGAATCTTCAACTCAATCTGATGACTCACAGAAACAAGAAAATTTTATGGGTCCACCGACCTCATTCCGGTGGCTAAAATATCTAAAATGACAGAGCATCATTTAGTACACCAACAATAACATACCAAGTGTAATCCCACAAGTGGGGCCTAGGAAGGGTAGGATGTATGCAGACCTTATTCCTTCCTTTGTGGGGGTAGAGAAGTTGTTTCTGGACCCTCAGCTCAAAAGGAATGCTTTAGAAGACCAGATTGTAAAAAATTGTATCATTTCTGGGTCCAATGAAATTCATAGGAATAGGAAAACATCTGTATCTATCAATATTGTGGAAATGGCTAATCCTTTGGGCCAGAGAGAGACTGTCATCCCCTATAGCAGGTAACCCACCTGCAGGTAATGCTAACCCCCAACTAAATAGCATTATTTTTGGTGTACATTAATGGAATCCACTGAATCCTTCAAGACAATCTGATAACTCGTGGAACAAGAAAAGCTGATTGTTCTGTAAAACACATTTGGTGACAAAATTTAGTAAATATGAAAGAGAATCACTATGATAACTAGATTGCAGAATAGGGGCTCTACTAAATAGCACACAGTTGGTGTGCATTAGTGGAACCCACTGGCTGTTATATTTTCTCGTTTTCTAAAGTGGTGCCCTCCCACTGTGTTGCATCACTTTCTCCTTTTCCAGTACTATAGGCCCAAGAATATGAAAAATCAAAGTTAATGATAATAAGTCTTAATATTTTGCATTTCCCTCCCGGGATGATTGAAATTTTCCATCAAACCAACTGATAACCTCAAGTAAGATGGGCAGCAAAAGAGAAAACATGAAAACTTAGATGGTACTGATCATTAGAAATAGAAGAAGAAAACAAGAGAAGCAGAAACCCAAGAGTCTGATCTTGAAATAACAGAGAACCAATTTCAACAGTACTAATAATGCATCCTTGAATCTCCTTCACTATTTCCAGCAATTTGGATGCATAAGTTTAGTTCCAGATCAGCTAGACTGATATCACCCTACAAGTAAAAAGATCTCACAAGAATAATATTTGCCAGATGGCCTCCAGAACTAAAAAGCTCAACTAAGAGATGGGGATGAGTTTGAAACGTTATAAGCTACTCATTAACCATCTTCATCAATGATGCCTATTAAAAATATAATGAAGCTATCTCCTCAGCAATCACCCTTCTACAGGATGTCACATTTCAAGACTCTCATCAGCAGGGAGAAAACAAAACCGTAGCCCAATTTTATGCAACCTTACTTCATCTAGCATGGTTATTAAGAGAAAGGCAGATATTTAATTAACCGTAGTCCAACTTTATGCCACCTACCTTCATCTAGCCTGGCTATTAAGAGAGGCTGATATTTGATTGTACTAAAATGAAAGTAGCATAAAGTTCATGAAAAGTTAACTTCATGATTAATTCGAACATTTAACAATATCAAGGTGGGTCCAGAATCCAGAGATAAGAATAGAAGAGTGTATAAAAAAGATTCCCAAACAATATACAGCCACAGTGCTCCGGGATAAACAAAAATATAGCAGGTCACATAGAAATGAGACTAAGGAGCAAATATCGCCTAGTCCTATTCTTCTTCTTTTCTTTTTGTCCCAGTTAAATTCGCTAAAAATGAACTCAAGGAAAACTTATATCATGTGGCAGAATCACTAACTGCTAACCATCAATCATAAACAGCATATTTCTACTGAAGAACTGAATATCCATTTTACCCTCAATTCATGATCAAAGAGTAATTCACATATGCCGGGAATCTTTTGTTTTCTCAGGCAAATATCCCATGTTGTAGGGGATTCAAAGAAAGCTTGTAGTTTAAGGGTGTGCAGGTTTGAAACCCTATACAAGGGGCTAGCGCACAATAGCTTTCTCAGATAGAGGTTCGCTTCTTCAAGTTCAAGTTCTGCTTGATGCTTCTCATTTTGATAGGAGTAGGTTCTTGCAGCTCGCGAGGAGATTATACAGTAAACATGATTTTTGAGTAGAATTGATATGCATGTTAACCAAAAAAATGAATATTTGTTCAAGATGGTATCTTATTGGAACATCCCATAACATGATTTTAGAGCAGAATTGATATTATGCATAGTGGTCTCCTTGATTTAATGAAGTCAATGTCTCTTAAGATCAAATCCAGCATATGCAAAAATAGTAGGTGATTCTTTATTATTGAAGTGCGTGACCATCTCATCTTATTTATTTTTATAACTGTGATATTGGACCAGCTTGCGCGCACCTCGACTAATTTCACAAGATACATACCACCTTCCACCACCGACAGGTACCAAGTAACTTAGTCCATCAAGACTAGAAGAAATGAGAAAAAGTCAATTGGTTTTTTGACTCTGCTAGAATAAACTAGAGACCTCGTGACTTACTTCATTGACCACTGGGCAACACTCTTGGTTGCAAAACCATCTCATCTAAAAGCTTAAGTTATTAGAGAAAGCACACTTTTATTTACTTAATTATATTTTCAACACGTCCACTAATGTGCAAACTTGATTCTTTTTTGCCAAGCACATGGAGATTATTTTTGATAAAGAGTAGAGGTGAAGTGTGTAACTATCTCATCTAAAAGCTTAAGTTGTTGCATAGAGCATACTTCTATTTACATAATATACTTAACACTATCTGTCCAAGTCTTTGTGGACAAAGTTACCTGGTACCTATGTTGATCGAAAGTAGTAGGTAGCCCATTAAATTAGTAGAGGTGAGTACACAACTGGCTTGGACATTGTTTTCTTTTTCTGGAATTATTGGTACTAAGACAAACAATAAGGACTCCATTTGTTGTCATCCTCCTTAAATTTCAAGATTTGTTTGTTACTCATTCATAACAACTTATTGCTTTAGCAAGCAACGAGGAGAATAGATGCATGAATCTGGTAGAATGGGATAAAGTGATCTTAAGAAAGAAACAGGGGGAATTGGGCATTAAGATTTTTAGAATGCACAATAGAAGCCTCCTTCCAAAGTGGCTATGGAGGCTCAATGCAGAGGACCGGAATTTGTGGAGAACCTTAATTAATATCACCCAAATATGGGATGTTGAATCAGTGGACAACAAATGAAGTGAAAAGCCCCTATGGCAGCAGTTTCTGGAGAACTATAAGAAATCAATGGCAAGCTTTTGGGGGTAATGTGGAGATTGTGGTGGGAGATGGAAGAAAAAATGATTTCTGGAAATATCAGTGGGTCGGCCAGAATAGCCTTGAGTCCAGTTTTCCAGTTTTGTACTCAATAAGTAGTCAAAAACAGGTTATGATCAAACAAATGTGGAGTCAACAAAGTTGGCATTTCAATTTCAGAAGAACTCTTAATGATCTGTACTCAAAAACGGGTTACGATCAACCAAATGTGGAGTCAAAAAGGTTGGTATTTGAATTTCAGAAGAGCTCTTATTGATTGGGATGTTGGGGCACAATCTACATTGCTTAATTTAAGGGAATCTTTGATGGCTTATCTGACTGCCCAGAGACTTAGATGGAAGCTGAATAGTAAAGGGGCAGTCTCAGTTAAATCAGCATACTGGAAGTTGAATCAAAAAGGCAATGAAAATGAGAATGTGTACTGGCCTTGGAAGCAGGTCTGGAAAGTGAATATACCAGTGAAGGTATCAGGTATTGTCTGGCTGGCTGGTAACTAGAAAAGCATGCTTAACCCAAGAAAGATTACAAAGGAGAGGTCTTCAGATTTGTTCAAGATGCCTTTTATGTGGACAGGATGGAGAAAGTAATGAACATCTATTTTTACATTACAAGACAACTACAAATTTGTTGCACGTGTTCCTTTGTATTTTGAGCATTAAATGGGCAATGCCAAGTTCTACCTTGGTGATGCTAAGCAGCTGGAGAAGTATTGGGAGAGAGGGAGGTGATGAGAACTGGTGGCAGGTCCTACCTGCTTCTATTTGGTTGACAGTATTGAAAGAGAGGAATTCAAGATTTTTTGAAGGTACTAGCATAAATTGTCTTAATTTGTTCTTTTTTAGGTGTAGACAGAATATGTGGGAAGAAATAGGAGACGTGGTAGATCTATTAGGCGATGTATAAGATTATAGGTTATTGGACAGGGGTGTTTATACTCTTTTGGGATTTATTACTCTTAACTAAGCATCTTTACTGGTGTTAAGTTTTTTCTTTTGATTCAATTTTTACCTTTAAAAAAACTGAACTAAATTCTGGAAAGAGAGATGGTTGGGCAACACTACGCTGCAAGTCTCTTACCCTCGACTCTACCAAATAGCCAGCAACCAAGACTCCTTTGTCAGCCAATACAGAGACAAAAATGTATTTTTCCCTCTATTCAGAAGAAACCTTCAAGACTGGGTAATTAATGATCTCCTCACACTCCTACCCACCCTAGCAGAATACAGAAGTGAAGGGCTACATACAGACGCAGAATGGTCTAAGGAGGAGAAATACACGGTCAAAGACAACTACTGCTCCATGAGCTCTCAGAATGAGTTGCTGGACAACTGGCCATGGAAGTATGTTTGGAAAATTAGAACTCCCCCTAAAGTAACATGCTTCACATGGCTTGCTCTCAATGATGCTGTGCTTACTCATGATAACCTTTGTAAAAAGAAAAAGGTTCTGGTCAGTAGATGCCTTTTGTGCCATAGTCATCTGAAAATGTCAACCACCTTCTTTTGCATTGCCTTTTTGTAGCACACATCTGGAACTGCTTCCCCAATATGTTTGGTCTACATTGGGTCTTACCTAGGAACATCAAGGAAGCCTACTCTAGTTGGATTTTGTGGAAAGTTGATAAAACTATCAAGAAGATCTGGAGACTGATTCCAGCAGTAATTTTTTGGTGCGTCTGGAATGAAAGAAATTGCAGATCCTTTGATGGGATCTCAACTCCAAGCCGAACTCTAAAAGCTAGATTCCTAGTCAATCTGTTTAGCTGGAAATTTTGGTCTCCTGTTAATACTGTTGACAATTTTTTGGATTTTGTTAGCACTTTGATTCTAGCTTATTACTCTTGTAAGGGAACTAACTCTCTTTCTTTCTACACTTTTGCCTTTAGCATCACCCTAATGCTCTTTAATGAAATCCTTTACTTCATCAAAAAAAAGAGCAAACTAGCATAGTTACTACTGGAACACCTCTAGACATCTTCACTAAGAAGTAGCCCAACAAGAAGAGAGAAACAACTAGAACTGACAAGACAAATTGACCAACAACATGCACACCATTCATGAGCTCTTTGATAGAAACCTAAAAGAACATACAGTAAGCTGCTGCTAAGTGTAATTCGAAGATATTACCACTGAGGATTCAACAAGCCTGAACAATCATTGGAGACAGAGATCCAGAATTCAGTGGATCAAAGAGGGTGACAAGAACACAAAGTATTTCCACAAAATGGCCACTGCGCGTAAGAGAATCAACACCATAGATTCTTTGATGATCGATGGGGTAATGTCCTCTGATTCTATGGAGATTATGAGGTCCATTGTGGATTTCTAAGTTCCACCCTTGTTGGCTCCATACTTGAGCAACAGTACCAGATCTCTGTAAGCTCAAGGTGTAGAGGTTTGGGAATAAGTTCCTCAGGCTATCATCCCCTTTCCAGATTTCATTCCAGAAGTCTGTTTTCAGGCCATTGCCCACACTAATATAAGTATTGTTATTGAACTGTGACCACAACCTTCTGATGGACCTCCACACACAGCATCCAAACGACCCCATCACCTCCTCAATAGTCCATTGGCTAAACAAGCCATATTTCCCTGCTATGAATCTTCTCCATAGGGCTCCATCTTCAGTACAAAATCTCCATAGCCATTTTTGTAGCAAGCAATTATTCTGGATGCTAAGATTTCTCATGCCAAGGCCACCTTGTTTTCTGCTCAAAGTGAGTGTCTCCCATTTCACTAAGTTGTAGCCTTTCTTTTCTTTGTTCCCTTGCCAAATGAAGGATCTTCTCATTCTGTTGATTTTCTTCACAATGCTCTTGGGTATTGGAAATAGACTCATCATGTAGGTAGGTAACCCATCTAAAACTGACTTGATGAGAGTCAA